>JAODAL010017318.1:0-78117 GCA_025379985.1 Phyllomedusa bahiana
AATTTTTTTGACTTAATAAAAATGATTTTTTTAATCAATTACTCCATGCCGAAAGAGCTGAGAGCTGAGATCGCATGTGCGCCGATCTCTCCTAGACTACAATGGGACAAGTAGCTCGCGCTCTGATTGGCTGGGAATAGCAAAGCCCCGCTCGTTCAACCAATCAGCTCTTTTTGTATTTTTACTGTATTTTGAACTGTCCCGCCTTTTTGATTTTGATTGGTCTATATTTCCCCAATAGGTTAGAATGGGTCCCTTTTTACTCCTATTCTGATTGGCCGAGATAGCCAAGCCCCCTGCTAGCTCAACCAATCAGCTCTTTTCTGTATTTTTACTGTATTTTGAACTGTCCGCCTTTGATTTTGATTGGTCAATAGTTCTCCTTTAGGTTTTAATGGTTCACTGTCGCTCCTATTCTGATTGGCTGGTTTATGCCGCCCAATGAAATAGCTTTCAGAATTTGAATTTTACTGTATTTCCCGGAAATTTTCCAATATCCAAATTTCCCCTGATATTGCGCCGTTCTAGATTTTTGGAAAGTGATTTTTTTTAAATTATTTTTTATTTTTGAGGTTTGAGCTCTTTTTTTGAGCCTTTATAAAGGCGATTTTTTCGGAATCATACTCCATGCTGCACGGAGCTGAGTGCCGAGATTTCTGTTGCGATCTTCTATGTTTCCTTGCATGTTCCGTTCTTGCTTCACTTCGCCTCTGCCGGATCATTTAGACCAGAATCAACCAGGTCTGACTGTCGGAGCTGCCGAACGCTGCAATGCGCCGCACTTTTGCGACTCGCGATCGTACATGCCTCGGAGTTTTCGGAGCGCGCCCCCCTCCCGCCCCAGACCCCACCCCCGGGCCCATTGCTCGCCCCTTCATGCGGGGCGCATCTGAACGTGGCGAACGCTGCGCCTAACACCGCATCCCCGAGTCCGACAGCGGATTCGGGCCGGTGAGGCGCAGGTTACGCCAGAAATCGGGCGAAAAGCCCGTTCATACATGTCGCCCATAGTGTTTAGCCAAATGCTTCCTTGGTGTTGGCATCAGTCCTCCTGGGTTACAAGTATTGTATATTTCACAACTTCTAGCATAGCTACTTGCCATGGGAAATGAATATTCTGGGTGCCAGGTTATCTTGTTGATTGAAGAAATTTTTGGGTATTTCCCTCTGTGGGTTTTAGAAACATGAGCCCATTTACTACAGCTGGATATAATCCCCCTTTGGGTAAAAAAGTTATTGTCTTTCCCTTTAAAATTCCATTTTGGGGTTGTAAATCTTGCCCCCAAATTTCCCCCCCCAACCCTTTTTTTTTCCCTTTTTTGGGCCCTTATTAATTTGGGGAAATTGTCCCCCAAGGGTTTAAAAAACCTGGTTTAAAATGAAATCTTGTCCTTGGTTCTTTCTTCTTTTTTCCCTTTTTTTTTTCCTTCGTCTTTCTTCTTCTCCCTTCTTCTTTCCTTCTTTCTTTTCTCACCTTCTTTTTTCCCCTTCTTTTTTTCCCTTTTTCCTTTTTTTCTTCCCCAACATTCTCTTTCTTTTTCTTGCTCTGATCAGCACATTTTACAGCCACTCCTGCTTCCTTTAAATCTCTGGGAAGAGAGCTGGGGCCTTTGAAAGCCAAGTCTGCTCTGTGGGTTTCCCCTTTTTATTTCCCAACTGTCTCTATTTTTCCATGTGCCTTGTAGTTTTTCAAAAGGGCCCCATTGAGCTGGCAATTGGAGAGCATGCATCGAGTTGAATGGTTTTCTTGATTCTTGATGGGCGTTCCACTAGCTGTTTTGGAAACCTCGCAGGGCCCCTTCATGCCAAATCATGGCTACTCCTTTTACATGAAAAGCCTGAGTCGGTGTAAAAGTTCAGGTTTTTCTTTTTCGGTGAGCTTAAAGTTCTTTACGCCCAGAGTTCCCCTTCTTGGGCGGGCATTCTCGAAGGAAAAGATGCCCCTTAAAGGTTTTTTTGAAGGAAAACCACAGCAAATCCTGTTTTGGAATCGCCCTTGATAAAATCTGGATCCATTGTGAAGAGGGGATTTAGTCTGGTTCCCCAAAATTTGGGGGTTTTGTAGAGACAGTAGGAAGAGGGGAAAGGTTTTTCGGGCCAAAAATTTTTTAAAGGGGTAGTCATAAAAGAGGTTCATCCGCGGCAAGTCTGGTCTTTTTGTGGTAGACTGATCTTCCTTCCCCCCTTGAGAGAGGAAGAAGAGGGGTTTGGGGGAGTAGTAATTCTTTCCCAAAGTGACATTTTCAGGCTTTCAATAAGGGAAAATTGTATACGGAGATGGCCGGTTTACTGAGTGGGGTTTTGCTGGGATTTTTTTTAAGGCCCCCTTTGTAGATCATGATGCCCCCAAAACATTGACCGGATGGCCTAAAATGTTTGTCTTGGTTTTTTCAAGAAAAAACTTGTGCCCCAATGATAGTTTCTGAGGCAAGTGGGGAAAGGTCCGGGGCAACTGGATTAACTTGCAAGTCTCAAAACGTCCCCAAAGTTTTTGTGTGGGGGGAACTTGGGGAAGTTTGGCCATTTTCTTAAAAAAATGGGAAAGAGGTTAAAAAGGGCTGGTGAGTGTCCGGGATTCCCAGACCCCGGGGTTTGTAGGATAAGTTTTTTCCAGGCTTTGAAAACCTCTTGTGCCCCCAAGTGGGGGAGTTCATTGGTGTAAATTAAATCCTTAAAAAGAATGTTTTTAAAAAATTGGGCATAAGACTGGGGGTTTTGTTATATTTCCATTGGAGACAGTAAGTGCCCGGAGGCCAAAATTTCCTTTTAGTTGTTTTAGATTCTTCGGTGAAGAAATGAGCATCACAGCTTTTTCCCGATCACGTTAAGGGGGTTTGGTCCCCTGTTATGAAATTTTCGAGGAATCCCAATTTTTTTAGAACACCATTGGAGCTTGGACTTTTTGAAAACCTTTGCATTTGGGTTGTTTCCCAAATGTTAAATAAGACTCAAAGGGCTTGATTGACAAGTTTGATAACCGGGTCCCACAAAAGAGAATTTTCATACATGTCCTGCGGGGGCTTAATTTAAAAGGGTTTGGGGTGAGTTTGTCCCCCCTTTGAAGAAACCCTCTTTCCAGGGGGGCCCCGGGAGTCCCCATGTAAGTAAAAAGCAAAGGGTTTTGACGTTTGTGTAGTGGGACACTAAAAAAGGGACATTGTAAAAACCCAATGGGACTGTGAAGTAGGCGGGCCTGAAGAAGGTATTTTGGCTGAAAAGAACATGACCCTTTGGGGGGCCCCATAGGGTTCTAATAACCCGTGACGGGCAATAAACTGCTCCGGGAGTCTGAAACCAAACGGTTTTTTTGGGGGTTTTCACCGGGATAACTTTTCTTGTAAAACAGGGAAAAGAGGTGTATTTGCAGGAAAAAATGCAGGGGGATGAGTACCCCCATTATCCGGGAAAAGTTTTTGATTTGTGACTCCAGAGTTGTTCTTGATCATGCTTTAAAGGGGATATTGAGGCAAGCGAGGCGGGGGTAGCCCCCTCTTTCAAGAAAAACAGGGTTACAGGTGAGACTGGAAGGATGCAGGACTTTCATCAGGCCCTTTTAGACCAATCCAGTGGGGTACTTGTTTTAAAAGTTCAGGAGGGTTTTGCTTTTTGTGGTTTAAAACATGTGAAGCGCGGGGGAAAACCCTTGTAGAGTTTCATTTTAAATTGGAGTATTGTAGCCCAAAAATAATTCCAAAAAGGAATTATTTTCTGATAGTAGCATTCTTTCGTTTGTAGAAGATCAGCTTAAGCAGTTTAGTTGGGTAATTTAGGAAGTTAATTAGTTTGGGACAGGAGTCCATGATGTACAATTGCCACGGGGTAGGTTAAGGAGTCTGGGTTGGTGTCCACCCCCTCTTCAACGCATGAAATGTAGTAGGAAAAAAAGTAGACGCCCCAAAAGTGGAATTTTCAAAAATTTTTCCCCGAAAGGGAAGATCTGGCTGCCCCAGTGGCCATTTTTTTGAAGTTGACGGCCCAACAGGGGTTTTTAGAATGACAAACCCAGTGGGTTCTCTGAACCCATTGAAAAAAAAACGGTAGAAATAGGTTTTGCTGGAATCCTATGGATGAGGCCCGATAGGGGTGTCTTGAGGTTGGGAAAAAGGCAGTTTAAGACGCATCTTGAGGATAGGGCCTTTTTTTTTTTTCACTAAATTTATGGTTAAGATTGGAAAATTGGGCCCAAATTTAAAAATGGATTATTTTTTGTAGGTTGGGTTTGCGTTGTGTTTTTTTTGGGTTTTGAATTTTAAAAGGGTTTTTTTAAAAGTTTAAAAAAACTTATAAGAGGTTAAAATTGATTTTTAGGGTTTTGGAGGGAATTGTGGTAGTTGTTTTAAATTGGGGTAGAAAAGATTATTTTGTCGTCACGAGTTTTTGTGCGGAAAAACTCCCTTTATTTTTATGTCGGATCGTTTGCATTTAAAAAAAAGTTTTTTGAGTTCGGCAAAGGCCCCAAAAGGGTTTTGGTGTGTCTGGAAAAGGTGGGAAAAACCGTTATGCGATTGGATTCTTGTAGGTTGATACCCGGGGGAAAAAACTTGCATTGGTTGATTGTTGATTTATGGTGTCTGGTTGAGCTAAAAGACCCCTGTGGGAGCTTTTTGAAATAGGGTCACATTAAAAACCCTTTTTTTAAAATTTTGGGAAGAAATCAGTCTGTCCCTTAGAAATTGGAGGAATTTGATTTCCCCCCCGGATAACTTGCAAAATTTTGTCTTTTAGTTCAAAGTCCCAAATAGATTTAAGTAAACCTATAAAAAACGCCTTTTGAAAAGGGGTTTTTGGTGAGCTTTAGGGGTTTATTTTTCAAATCCAGGGGCCGGGAAAAAGGGAGCCATCCGGGGTGATAAATTCCCCACAAATTTCATTTGGAATTTCTGAGTAAAAATTTTAAAGTTTATTCACTGAGGTTTTCCCCAAAGGTTTTCCCTTTTGGCCCCCAAGAATAAAGGGGGTAATTTTGTTGTCCCACAACCTGTCTTCTTGTAGATCAAATTTTGAATAAATGGGGCCCAAAAGTAATCCCCACCCTTTGGGGATGTGGAAAACATGGGGTAGATTTTTCCCAAAGGGGGCCCAAAATTTTTGTCTTTTTTATCTGGCTGTTTGCCACGGTAAAATGCCATTGGGTTTTTTCGGGTTGGTATTTGGGCCCAGTAGATTATTGACTTGTTGGGTGAAAAAAGGCATGTAGATTGGTTGACCCGGGGGGAATTGTGGCGGGCGCTGAGGGAAATAAAAAAAGGAAAGAACGGCAGAGAAAAAAAATAAAGTGGCTGAGGAGGTGAGGGTTGGTGGTGCTGCCGAAGGGGGGGGTTTTAAGTCCATGAATGAGTCGGGTTCTGGTGGTGGGGGGGGAATGTGTGGGTTTGAGAAATTGTGCCCTATCCTAGAGAAACCCAGTCTGTGTGCTGGTGGGGCAATGGGAAAAAATTTAATGGAGCCCTTTAAATTTTGGGGATTGCAGATGTGGGTCCGGCACCCTGTGGAAAATTTGGAAATTTTGCCCTTTCCCCCCCCTTTCTTCCTCTCCGTTAGATTGAAATTTAAAAATTAGGGGTATGATGAGGAGGGAAAGGGTCGATTTTTCCCAGTTTGCTGTAAGAAAAGGGGGTATAGTTTTTTGGGGGGGTTTGGTTGTGATGTTGCAGGTGTGCTGGCAAGAACCTTATCACTCGACATTTTGCATATCAATTTTTACATTAGCAGTAACAAGTAAATTTGCAGGGAGGAGAGGGGGGGAGTGGGGAATTTGTTAGATTTTAAACAAGATGGCCGTTGTTCAAAATTCAACCTGGAAATTCCGGGTTCTTTGGATTTCTTTTGGACTACAAATATGGCCAAAGGAAAATGCAAAAGGGGCAAGGGTTTGGTTTTTGGGCCTTTTCCGGATACAGAGAAAAATTGAACTTCTTAAAAAAGGTACAGGGAAAATTTTAAAGGGAGGGGTTTCAAGGGAGCTGAGGGGGAAAAAATACCCGGGAAAGGGCCCGGGTTGAGGTAATTTCAAGGTGGGGATCAAATGTTGTGTTTCCCCCCCAAAAAACCCACGCAAAATTTCAGCGTTTTAAAGGAAATTTTATGACGTCAGTCCCAAAAAAACCCCTTGAAAAAATCCCCAAACTTGGAAAGGCGGCAGCTTACTCTTTATAAAATATGGGATTCCTCAAATTTCCCTTTTTATTTTTACATTCAGTTTCAATTAAAATTTTGCTTTTTCCAAGTCATCGTTATTTTCTTTCAGTGTTGTCTCCCACTGCTAGCTTATCTCCGTGATTTTATAAATCGTTACACAGGGGTGTATCATTAGCTTTTTTCTCTCAAGGTTTTTCATAAAATATATTTTACTATTTTTTCCCCTTCGATCCCAAAATACTCGACTGAAACCCTTTTGAATGGGTATAAATTTTTTAGTAAAACCATACAGCCGGGGGAGAAAAATTTTTGGGGCAGTACCAGCTTTCAAACCCCCTTAAAAAAAGATTGCTTTGAATCGAAGCCAAGGGTTAATTTCCTCTGCCCAGAAATTTTAGGGGTGAAAGAAAACAAGTGATTTTAGCTTTTAAAAATTTAAAATTTAAAACCCCGAATGCATTTTTTTTTTTTCTTATTAAAAAAAGAACAAAATTAAAACACGTGTATTTTTGAGATTAAGTCCGGGAAAATAATAACACTAAAAAATTTCTTTTGTCTTTAGCAAAATAATCTTTAAAAAATCATCTGTCTATACCATCTGTTTTAAAGGTAATCAAAAACGCGATCTTCTGTTTTTAAAAAGGCTTATCAGAAACCAAGATCTTCTGTCTATAAAAGGTTTTTCGAAACCAAGATCTTCTTTCTTAAACAGGCTTATGGCCCACTTTTTAACCAAATTTTTCTTCAGATCGTTTTGTCTATAAAATTTTAGCGGGGCTTTGGCTACTGGCCAGTTCTCTTCAGGGGAAATTTAGATCATCTGTTTTTTTTTATAACTTTATCTGTTTTATAACTGTATTTTTAAATTTGACAGGTTTTCGGTCCCCGCTACCGGGTTTTGCTTATTAGGGGGCTATATACCCGATATTTTTAATTTTTTTTTTTCCTCAGGAGCCCCCGCTCCTGAAACCTTTCACTGAATTTTGATTCCGAAAGGGAAAAAAAAAACTTCTAAATTTACGTATAATTTTTCAGAGCATCCCCGGGAGAAGGCCCTTTGGGGGGTTTTGGGGTTTAAAGGCCTACGATAGGTTAAAGCATACATTTACCCAAAAGCCCCCCACCGGGGAGGCACACCCCGGAACGCTTCACAAGGGGCTCCTAAGGAAAAGGGGGACCAACCACCAAAAAGACTTTCGCTAGGGAATTTTTCGGAAAAAAAAGATAAGTCATTTATTTTTTTAATAATAAAATGCATTTATTTTGTGGGGGGGTTGGCCCTGTTGGGTCCGGGGTGCCGATTTTAAGGGCCCCTAGCCCCCCTTCGGTTTGGGCCTCGGGGGTTTGGGGAGCCGGGGGACCAAATGCAATGATGTTAAATCAGGTGTTTGGGGAAAATTTTTCTTTGTTCCACCCCCATATCCCAATTTAAAGGTCCTTGCGGAAATTATATTGTTATTTGGCTGCCCCGGGAGCCCCAAAAGCTCGGAAAAAAAAAACAAAGGACCATTGTCCCCTTTTTAGGCATGAATTGGTTTTTTCCATGTAAATATTTTCTTTTTCCCAATTTTGAACTTATTTTTTCCAAAATGGCTTTTTTTTTACAGCTGTTTTGGTTTTAATTTGGAAGGGTTTGTAAAAAGAACAAAATTTAATTTTGCACTTATTTTGGAAGCCTTGTGATTGGAAATTTTAAAATTTCTCTAAACATTTGGGGGGAGGAGGGAAAGGGGCCCTTGGGCTTTTTTTGCTTTAGCCGACCAATGATCTGTTTTCAAGGGAAAACCATTTTGTGAGGAAAATCTGATTCTTCGTTTAAAGGTGTTTTAGCAGTAAAAACAGCAGTTTAACAAACTATTGATGAGGCTTAACAAGAACGTTGATGAAACGACTTTTGATGTTTTTTTCTTAAAATTACCAACTTTTGGCACTTTGGGCGGGTTGCATACGTCCCAAAGTCAGGAAAAAGGGGTTAAAATTTTTTTAAATTTGTTAAAACGGAAATTTAAAAAAAGTTTAAAAAGGGTTTGGCCCCCTTTTGAAAAAACATTGAGGGGGGACTTTTAGGGGGTGAAAAAAGCAAAACAAATTAAACAATTTTCCCCTTTTACTTTTATTTAAAAAGGAGGAGGATGACCTTCCTGGGGATGAGAAAAGGGGGGTTTAGGGAAAAAACCCAATGAAAAAGTTTTTGTCTAACCAGGAAGAAGTACAGCTCCGTCTTAAGGGAAAATTAAAATAGACAAAACCCCAGGTTTTCCTTGGGGTGGGGATACAAACCCAGTTTTTCCCAAAAGGGGGGTTTAAATAATGTCATAGATAGGCCCCTATTCTTAATATTTATGGAAAGTTTAATAACGGGGTTTGCCCAAAAGGGTTGGGTGCCCCTAGCAAAAGTGATGCCAATTATTCAAAAAAAGGGGGGCAAAAAGTGATCCTGGAAAAAATTTAGGCCAAATAATTTAACCCCTTTTTGTAGGGTAAAATGTTTTGGGGAAGGGGATTCGTTTTGGAGAAAGCTTTTCCTGAAAATATCTCACTAAAATAAAAAACTAAAAAACACCGTTCCAGGGATGGGGTTTTGAAGGATCGGTCTTGTCAAAAAAAAATTTTCTTTAGCTTCTAAAAGAGGAAGTTAGTTATTTGACGGATGGGGTGAAGATTTTGGGTGATATATTTTAGGAAATTTTTCTAAAGCATTTGAACCCGTTTTCCACAAAAAAAAGGGTTTGGTTTTTTAAAATGAAAATGTTGGACTGGGGGTAAAATGGGTTGTGGGAATTTTGGGGGAAGCAACTGGATCAGTGATTTGAAACAAAGGATTTGGGAATTTTAACCCGGGAAAATGCCTCAGAAATGGAACCCTGGGTTAAATTGTTGGGGGGGACCACCCGGGCCCGTATTGTGCCCCATCCTTTTAATTTTTTTCATTTAATGTTTTTAAAAAAAGGGTTTTTCCAGTTTTTGAAAATGATTTTTTGCAGGTTTTTTTTAAATAAGCTTGTAAAGTTAATCAACACAAAAGAAAGGGTAATGTGTTTTTTTACAAAGGGATTTGGTTAAGTTGGAGGAAATATGGGGAACCGAAATTTGGGAAAAATGAGGGTTTATAAAACCCGTTTTCTGCCAAAAAGGTTATTAAGCCCCCAAAGGGGAGGAAAAATTTTTTTTTTAATTTTTTAAAATGTTTAATGGAAAAAAACGGTGGTTTTTAAAAAAGGGGCATGGGAGAACTTGGGGAATCCTGGGGACAGTAAACTTAATTGTTTGGGGCCAGTGTTTGACAGCAAGGTTTTGCCAAAGGGAAAAAAAGGATCATGGGGTGCATTTTAAAAGGGAAAATTTATGCACCCTGATGGAAAATTATTCTCCCCTTATACAAGGGCAAAGGTTTTTGGGGGCCCCAAAAAAATTGGGAAAATTTTGTTTCAGTTTTGGGCACCCGTGAAAAGGAAAGACATTGTAGAGCTTGAACAGGTCCAAAGGCGGGCAACAAAAATAATAAAAGGACTGGGTGGACTGCAATACCCAGAAAGATTAGCAAGATTAGGGTTATTTAGTTTAGAGAAAAGATGGCTTTGGGGGGGGGGCATAATAAATATGTTTAAATATATTAAAGTTCAATATAGAGATCTCTCTCAAGATTTATTTATACCCAGGACTGTATTAAGAACAAGGGGGCATTCGCTATGTCTTGAGGAAAGAAAGTTTCTACATAAACATAGAAAGGTATTCTTTGCTGTTAGAGCAGTGAAACTGTTCAAAAAGGGTTTGGATGCATTTCTGGAGCGTAATAATATAACAAGTTATAATGACTAGGATTCTGGAGTAGGGTCATTGAGCCAGGGATTTTTCTGGTTGCCAGATTGGAGTCGGGAAGGAAGTTTTCCCCTAAAATGAGGACAATTGGCTCCTGCTTCATTGGGGTTTTTTTGAATTCCTCTAGATCAACCATTTAGCACAACAGGCTGAACTGGATGGACGTCTTGTTTTTTTTCGGCCTTACAAACTACGTAACTATGTAACCCTGAGTTGGCTCCAGTATATGTATCCAATATCAGATGAACATCTTTATCTGGGTGGGCACAGAAAAAAATTAAATCATCCGCGAATAGGGCTAATTCTAAGGATTGTGTCCCTACCGATATACCCACGAATTCCCCTAGTGAGCTAAAATACCATGCTAAAGGTTCTATTGTGATGGCCCCCAAAAAGTCCCTGTCTTTCTGTGTCAGTGTCATTAGTGCTAGGTTTTTTAGCCATTGCTCTGACTCTCCAGAGTCTCTCGTCGAAGGACGATAGAGAGTAGAGTAAAATTTCTTAAAAATTTGGTCAATATCCTCACCTGTATGCTTTAGGGAGCCTATCTGGTACCTAAGGTAATTAATTGTGTTCTGTGTTCTTAAGCCCCTGGCTAAATTTGCCAGGAGCTTCCCCGGTTTGTTCCCAAATTAGAATAGTTGTGTGTCGTGATGTGACTTGCAAGACTGTTCTCGCTGCATTAGCCAGTACTCAAATTCTCTTTTGACACCGGACCAGCATTCTCAATTGGTCTGAGTGGGTTGGGCTCTGAAAGTTGTGTAGGCTAATCTTAATTTTTGTGAGAGCTCATCAATCTTTAAATTGACTTGCTTCTTCCATGAGTCTATATTTCATAGTTTCATAGTTTCATAGTTTGTCAGGCCAAAAAAAGACATACGTCCATCCAGTTCAGCCCATCCCGCTAAAGTGTTGCTAAAGTGTCGACTGAGAGGAAGGCAAAAACCCCCACGAGGCAGAAGCCAACCGTCCCCATGCCAGGGAAAAAACTCCTTCCTGACTCCAATCTGGCAACCAGAACAAATTCCCGAGAGATGATTCGTCCTCGCATCACTACCTTTGCCGTTTCCCAGAACAGGTCAGGGGTCTCCTCATGGCCCGAATTGGTCTCTTTGTATTTGAGCCACCAATCCCCAAATTCTTCGTTGTTATATAGAGATGATGGAAATCGCCATATATGGTCTGTTCCCCGAGGAGTGAATTCATGTACCTCCAGAGAAATCGGAGCATGATCTGATATGATAAGGTGCCCAATTATTGCCTTTGTTACCCTAGCTGACATCCAGGGGGAGGTTAGAAAGTAGTCAATACGTGACCGTGTTTGATGTGGGGAAGAAAAGAAGGTAAATTCCCTTCCATCAAGGTGAAAAGCCCTCCAAATGTCCGTAACATGTGTATGGGTCAAAAATTCTCCCAATGCGATATCTCTATCTGGGCTCGACGAAGCCCTATCTTCACTTGGGTGATGCACGGTATTCATATCCCCTCCCACAATTTTTAAAGGGATGTCGTTAGATAGGATTCTGTCTGACAGAGCTTGAAAAAGGATTTATTGTCTCTATTTGGGCCATACACATTGCATATGGCTATTTTAGTTTTAGCTATCGAGAGTACTATCCTAAACACTCTTCCGTCTCTTCTAGAACTCTACTGTACCACAGAGCATGCCAGATCAGTATGGTTATACCCCCCCTTCACCTATTCACCAGGGATCCACATGCCTGGCCCACCCATAGCTTTTTTAACCTAAAGAAGTCTCCCTCTTCTAAATGGGTTTCTTGGTGCAACGCTTCTTCAACTTTCAGCCTCTTCAAATGTCTGAGGACCATGAGATGTTTTTCTGGGGAATGTAGGCCCTTCACGTTCCATGATATAATATTAATCATTGGGACTTAGATAAATGTTAACCCTGAGGATAGCCGTTCCTGTTCTGTTTAGATGCTGCATTGTGTCTGGTCAGTGGTTATTTAAATTGTGGCTTATGGTGATTACAAACAAGATACTCACAAAGAACTTAACTACAACAGCAAACTTAGAGGTCTGTAACTATATTGGACCTACAACAAGAAGGATGACATCTGTTTTCATGCATCGTGAGAGAGTGGATTGCATTCCTCGCTCCCCCTCCCAATAATGCTTACAGACCACTTTTTTCCAGCATGTATTCCAAGCAATACCAACTATCTCCTGCTCCATAATCGTCGGGCACAACCATCTGTTATTTTGTGCCTCTGCTTGATAGCCACAAATGGTCTGTGAGACAGTTAAGCGGATATATGCAGATCAGACTTTCTTGGACATCCTCCCCTGTTGACTCCCCCCGCTGTCCCCTCGAAGAGGAACGGGGAGGGCTCCAAAACAAGAGGAGCCCCCCATAACACATTCTCCCCCAGCCTCCCTGAGAGGCATCCGCAACATCCATTTTAGGACGTAATGCCGTCCCCGTTACCTCCCCCCGACCACCCAGAAGGTGGGCAATGGGGGAATCAAAGAGGGACAACATCCAGGAGACATAGAAAAGAAAACGAGAAGAAGAGAAAAAAATCCCCACAATGTATGGAAGATGGGGGGTTCTCCCCTCCACCGTGTAACTGATTTAGTAGGAGGCATTGTTAGGCATACCCGATGATATTTTCTATAGATGCGTCTTCTCCTGTGAATAAAAGCCATTCAAACCATTTGAAGAAAATTCAAGTGCCCAGAACCATTGCTGAGCGTTTTCGTTGCTCCTTTGGGCTATAGGGGGGCTGAAGAGAGAACTGTCCGCAGAGACTAGGGTCTGATGCATCCAGTGAGACTCCTCCTGGTGAGCCCCAGGGTGATGCTTCTTTTGGTGACATTTTAGCTCTGTCCAGATATGCCTGGGCCTCCGGTGGCATATGAAATGTGGACAAGTTTCCATTTCTATGAAAAACTCGAAGTACCGCTGGGTAGATGAAAGCAAATCTTTCTTGTTTGTGGTACAGTTCTGTGCAAATGGCCAAGAAGGCTCTGCGTTGTTTAACTACTTCCACTGAAAAGTCCTCATATATTAACAGCTTATGGCCCTAGTAGAGAAAGTCCAATTTTAGCTCTCAGAAGCTCTGTTTTGTCGACGTAGTCAAGATATTTAACAAAGAATTAGCACACCCCGGCTCGGTGGTCAGATGCCCCTTTTGTGGACTGTGCTTCATCATTGTCGACCCATAGATTGGGCCCCAACTTATGTGCTCTTTCCACTTTGCAGCCTCTAGGTAGTCCCAGCGTTTCAGGTATCTCTTGTTCACAAATTTTAACCAGGCTATTTCGAGGGATAGATTCAGGTAATCAAGAGTATTCACTCCACCGGAAACGGTTCTCTAGAACTTCAACCTTGTCTGCTAGTCGTTTGTTATCAGAGAGGACGTCCTGCAACTGGGACCTAAGGGTAACAGCGTCCATTTCCAAGGTTTGAACCTTAAACTCAAGCTCATCCAGCCTGTCTCCATGATTAAAATATCACTGTTTTTACAAAAATAGAAATGACCAGAGTTTGGACCACTAGAAAATCACAGCAAACTAAACGCAAACTCTAAATCTAAAATTTAACCTTTAATAGATTCTTTAAAAGATACATATACCCATAAAATCATTACAGCAACAATCAAAGCTTATGTATACTAAGGACAATAAATCCAACTGATGTGCACCTAATGTACTCTCCCTGCCTTAACCTTAATGAGGCAGGGTAGTCGTCCCGAGAGGGTCGGCCCCACCTTTGCAGGCTCACCCTATTAGATCCCTAAACGCCACTAAGGGACTCTATAGACAAATACAGCTCAAATACCAAAAATAGTGCACAATAAGCCGTCGTCCTCTATTATCATACACACTGATAATGCACTTAGAACACACTCAGATCTAAGGACAGTAGATACTATACATTACAATGCTTTATACGACCTTAATCCGAATGGTAAATTTCTCCATCTTTCCCGACGCGTTTCTCCCTTTTCAATATATCAGGGTTCATCAGGGGAACATAAAGCAGTCGTAATAAACTGCCAGAACAGCAATGATAACGCTGCAAATGAGCAGATGATAGTCTCACTCACTGACAGTACCTGACTCTATATATAGGGGAGGTAAAGTGCGCGCTAGAATGGTCCACGATACTCGGCGTCTCTAGATGCCTACTGCGCATGCGCAGGCTTCATATGTTACCACGGGAACCCGGCTCCGCTTCCCGCCAGGCGCACCAACCGCGCATGACAGGAAGCGGTCTGCAAGGCAAAGCGCGTCACACAGAACGTTACCAGGGGAACAAAAAACCACTTCCGGCGACGTGCGTCTGCGTCCCAATGTGGTCTATTAGGCTAATAGACTTAGATAATGCTGCCAAAAGACCCGGACTATATTATACTGCTTGTAAGCAGTTCTTTAGCGGCCCGTCAAGCGGGACGTAGCGCCTGCCGATGTGCCCAGTATCCCGCTCATCACTACTCTATTACTTTAGAGACTATATTGCTCTCATACATATTTAAATACCAATTAAATGCTGGGAAGGGCATAAGGCTTGGCCACTGGCATACTAAGAAAAAGATATACATTAAATGAAAAATGATAAAGGTCTTTAGTCGTACTAGTACAGTTAACCTAAAAACAGAGGGGAAATTACTCAATCAATGATCACTCATAATCCCCTCTTATCACAAGATAGTGTCTCCAGATGCAAACAAACATAGATTATTGAAAATTCCCATATGTTATTTCTGATTTAAACAAGTAAATGTACTCTCCCCAAAATCATGGTCTGTCAATAAGGTCACAAAGATAAACATTGAATTATTATTAAAAAATATGTATTGAAAAATAGGTTCAATACGGGTAAAGGACAATTTTGTCCAGATTAAATACCCTAATGGCATATAACTAATTATGCCTAAACCTGTAGGTGCCTCAATCAAATGAAACAACCAAAGTATAAACTCTCATTCAGACCTTCCGGTTGTAGGGATTTAAGGCGGTATATCCACTCTGTTTCCTTGCATAAAAGTTTACTATCAATGTCCCCTTTCCTAGAATTTGTAATTATCTTCTCAATACACAGGAAAGTTATACCTGTAATGTCTCCCCCATGTTCCTGCCAGACGTGTCTGGAGATGGGGGTCTCCCTCTTGTGTCTTATATCTCCTAAATGTTCACCAATCCGCACCTTCAAAGCTCGAAGGGTCTTCCCCACATATTGTTTTCTACATTTGCAATTCAGAAGGTACACCACCCCCTGAGACCGGCAGTTCATGAAGTCTCGAATTTCAAATGACTTGCCCGTTACATGGCTCAGGAAATGTTTCGTTTGAGCTATATATTTACAGTGACAACAAGTACCACATCTGTACATGCCAAGGGGCTTACGATCCAACCATGTGCCCTCTCGTCTCGGAGGGACAAAATGGCTGTGCACCAATCTGTCCCTTAAAGACCTTCCTCTCCTATATGTAATTTGGGGTCTATGGGACAGACATGTTGCCAAATCAGGGTCCGCTCTCAGAATATCCCAATGTTTACGAAGAATTTTTCTGACTTCATTGTTTTGGTCATCAAATGTGCCTATAATACGAAACCCAGTAGAATCGCTTACTTGGGGAACATTGGGATTAAGCAGGACATTCCTATCTCTACTTAGTGCGTTCTTAAATGCTCTCTGCAGGGTTGGTAAGGGGTATCCTCTCTCTAGAAATCTATCTCTAAGGTCACCTGCTTGTATATGGAACTCTTCTACCTTTGAACAATTCCTACGGACCCTAAGGTACTGACCCTTAGGGATTCCTTTTTTGAGGCTGGTGGGATGATGGGATTCCCATCTGAGTAGACTATTGGTTGATGTCTCCTTCCTATGGGTGCGCGTTTGGATAAAACCCATGTCATCAATGTAAATTTTTAGATCCAAGAAGGCTATCTCAGACATCTGTATTTCATATGTAAATCTTAGACCAATCTCATTCACATTAAGTACATCAATGAACTCCTTAAATGCTGTCCCCGTGCCCTGCCACAGCACGAAGACGTCGTCGATGTACCTACCCCAATACAGTATGTTTTTTGTATGGGTTTCCATCTCCTCTCCGAACACCAGGGCCATCTCCCACCAGCCCAGGAACAAGTTGGCATACGAGGGAGCGCATGAGCTTCCCATTGCAGTGCCCCTGAGCTGGTGGTAGACCCTGGGTCCGAAGAGGAAATAGTTGTGAGTTAAAGTAAACTCCAATAGTCTTAGAACAAATTCGTTATGTTTTTCAAACTGTCTACCTCTTGTTCCCAAATACATTTTCACCGCATGTAGGCCCCAGTGATGTGGAATACTGCTATACAGTGCTTCCACATCCATGATCCCTGATCTCCCCCCTGATCTGTGCGAACATGTGCGCCACTATCCAGGCCAAAGTTTCTTGCAGATCTGGGGCGATCTGGCGCGCCACTTCTGTTGCAATTTTTTTTATAATTGTCGTCTGGCACTCCCGAGCCATCTGTTAGCTCAGGTGTTTGAGTCATTGAGTCACTACAGAATTTTCTGAATGCAGGAACAGTCCATCCTAGTCTGTAGGTACTGGTAAGCCCTCAATGACCTCTGTTTCCAATGGGTTTACCCCCCCTCCCCTCCCCTTTAGCTGCTGTTTGGTAGTTTTCAATTTTCCCATCTTCTGGATATATCAGTCCATGCACCCCACTGGTGTAGGATGTATAGTGCTACTTTTATGACTTTGAGAAGTGTGAGTTCCACTGGCCAGGGAAATAATATTTTGGTTCTGGCTGGGTGTACAAGTGAAGCTGCTTTATGATCTTTATAATGTTGGCTATGAGAGTTTCATCCTATTTTAAGTGGGACACAAAGGGTTAATCCTCCCTGCTTTGTGACTGGTGGAGTTGTATAGAGACTGTACACAGTAGTTGTCCTCTGGGGAGAAAGTAAAGAGACCCAGTCCCGCTCCTAGCTGCCAGGGGGATGTGGTGAACTGCCGAGAATCTCGTCAAAATGGTGGAGTCTGCCAAGGTCTGACCCTCACCCCCACACCCCCCGCAGTCAAGGGTGTTTGCTCCCGAAAGGCTTATATCGCTGCATATGTGTCAGGGCTGGACAGCGCTCGGTTTGCAGGGAACAAGAGTCTGCAGCAGCTGATCAGCGACCCCACCCTGATAGACAGTCTGCTGGGAGCTGTGTGAGTGACAGAGGTCCAGCCACTACTGACAGGGGGCGTGTCGCACCAGCCAATGGGAGGACCCGGAGGCCGCTCTGATCAGCTACAAGGGCGGTATCCGGGAAACACATTTAAACTCCCTGCAAGCTGAGTGCTGCGCCTGTGAAATTTCCTGGCTGCCTTGTGTTACTTGTGCTTTATATTGTGTTTTGCTTATCCGTGTACCAGACCTCGGCTTGTTCTCCTGACCCCGGCTTGTCTTCTCATTTTGTACCTCGCTCCCGTTCGTGTTTAACCTCGGCTTGTTTACGTTTATCCCTCTGGTTATGATTTGTGGCTTGGCGTTCCCGATTTGTTATTTACCCGGACTGTCTGACTATTCTTCCTCCTGACGGCCCCAGCACTTTAGCAGCGCAGAGACTGTCATCCAGTTGCCGTCTGCCGCCTAGGGCAGCATGTCAAGTAGGCAAGGGACAGTGTGCTGGGTTCCAGTCAGGGCTCTCTGTACCTCCCTTGACGTGACAATATGTTTTTAGATGGGCTGGTGGTCGGCTGCAGGTGTGCATGGCTCCCGGATCCCTGAGCACAATATGCAGCCGTCTACTGCCTCCTCTCCTTACCATCCTGCCGTGCAGCTACGCGCCGGCATACAGCTGTGGCATCACTCCCTTTCCTCTAACTCTGCCTCATGCTCTGTCGGAGTGTTCACAGGACACTTATGCCGGGTGTAAGTGGCCGGTGCTCCGGAGCTACCGTGCGCTTGTCAGCTCATGTTGGCGCCGGAACCGGAAGTCTTTATTTTTTTTTTAAAGAGGGAAATCCAACACCAGGGGATTCTTTTTTATTAGGTTTGTTAAATTATACGCAGGACAATATGGGTTCAGAGAACAGTTAAAATGTTAAGACAAATAAAAAATATCATCCATGTCAGCCAATATAGGAACACTGGGCTTTGCCATCCATACGCTGGGAATCCGCTAGTAAGATAGCAGAAGGCATTAGGTCACAAAGAAAGAAAAAAAATAAAAATGTGTTTTACGCATTTAACCGTCTTGTCAGAGAAAAAACGGGCTTGCGTCCCTCTCCTCTCACTCAGGTACCACCTCATCGCAATTCCTAGACAATTGACAACTGCATGTAATGGTCATAGTATTCCAAAATACTTAATACAATTAAACTTCTAAAAAACTTGCATTTACAAAATATCTGATAAAAATATTCCTCTGAATAGTACAAGGGAGGCACAGGAACCACTGATAAAGGACTTGAACAGATATAGATTATTCAGATTTGGATTCCTCGTCTCCTCCATCGGATGCTGCGGCCTCATCACTTTTTGTCTCTCCATTTTCAAATGGCAGATCTTCCTTACTTTTCTTCTTTGTTAGCTTCTTTAGTCTCTTTACTCTTTGCTCCTTTCTTTACCTTTGCTGGAACTTTTTTGCCCTCAGACTGTTCCTTTACTACTGCCTTTTCCTTTTTTGACTTTGGTTCGGCTTTTGGTGGAGCTGGTTTAGCCGACAACCATGCCAACCTTCTCTTGGGATCATCCTTGGCATCACCAGCATCAGCGGCATTGACCTTCTCTTAGGCATGGTGATTGTTTTGTGCTTGCAGCGCTACTGGAAGAAAAAATTTAAAAAACCCCTGTGTAGTCTCTAGCGAAGCTGGCTGTCAGCACTGAAATCCCTTCCCTCCTCCGGCAGATGGAGTCCTCACATCCAAGCACATGTGTGAGATGCTGCCCGTATCTCCCAAGCCTCGGGGTCGAGGGGCACTAACAGAATCTTTTTCCTCTTTCTCTTTCTCCTCCTGTAATCTGTGCCAATCTTTTAACATTGAAGGGTAATCAGTACCAGTGCTGTCCACCCCTGCCTCCTCATCCTTCTCCACTTCCTCATCCTGTCACCAGAGTCCTGGCTAGCATCATGCACTCTACTCTGTGAGCTGACCTGCCGGCCTGCACCCACCCTCGATCTCAAACCACCGCTTAAGACCTATACAACTGCGAAACAGTCGCTCCTTCTACATCCTCCAGCGAGTAAGGTTCTGCGTCCGCCTCCCCTTCCTCCATCTCTGCTGGGACTTGCTGCCGCAGAGTGCCTAACGCGTGTTCCAGTAAAAATATAACCAAAACGGTCATGCTGACAAGGGCATCGTCCCGACTGATCATTTTAGTGGCCTCTTCAAAACTGCCAAGAATGGTGCAGAGATCCTTCAGCTGTCTCCACTCTCTATGGGTCAACACCCCTAAGTCCGCACCACTGCTAGTCAGGCCATGCGACATTTCATACTGCATAATGGCATTACGCTGCTGCCACAATCACTGGAGCATGTGGAGGGTGGAATTCCAGCATGTTGCCACATCACATATCAGACGGTGGACAGGGAGGCCCAGATCACACTGCAATGCTGCCGGTCATGCCAAAGCAGGGTGTGAACATCGGAAGTATGAGCTAAAACCTCGAGCCTTCCTCAGCAGACAGTGAAGACCCAGGTAGCTCTTGAGAAATTCCTACACAACCAGGTTCATGACGTGTGCTAGGCAAGGGATGTGCATAAGGAGATTCTTAACACCCAGTCACTGGTCGCTCTCAGTACGCAGAGCCGTCCACTGCTAGTGAGCTGTATGTTGATGGTCTCTAATATAAATTAATTTGAGAATGGCCTGGTTTCTCATGGCACATGATGCTACTGCACTGTCATCCACTAAACTCAACCAGTGAGAAGTCAGTGAGATGTAATGCCCTTAACCGTGCTTTCTAGTCCATGTGTCTGTAGTGAGATGACCTTTGGTGGACACAGATGCAGCCAACGCACTGGAGATCTTTTCTGCCCGGTGGCGGGCCAGGGCAGGGACAGCTTTTCTGGCAAATAAATGCCTGCTCGGCATCTGAATCGATTTGTGTCCACCATGCGGAAAGGCAACATTTCCAAGGCCAACAGCTAACCAATGCCGACATTCAGGCCTTTAGCTGGTTGGGGTAAAAGCGTTTGTTATGCTCCCACAACTGGTACACAGAAGGCTGGCTGCTGTACGGCATCTAATCTAGTCAACCCGGAGCCTCCATGTTCCTCATTGGCATGTTCTTGTTGCCACCAATGGTACTGCCGGCTAATTTAGTGGAACCAGAACCTCGCTGTTCCCCAGTGGCATGTTCTCGCTGCCACCAATGGTACTACTACCAAATGTAGTGGAACCAGAACCTCGCTGTTCCCCATTGCCATGTTCTCACTGCCACCAATGTTACTGCCATCTAATCTATTCCAGCCTGCAGAGGTGTAACTTGAAGTCCTTGGGCCTTGGTGAAAAAAGTGATAGGGGGCTCCTGCCAGTTACCATGTGTCATTTCCAATACTGGTGTTTCCTTATGTGTCAATGGGGCCCCGTAGCAGCTACCGCTCCACCTCCTATAGCTATGCTGTCCTCATCTTTTCAGTTAGCCATCGAAAGGAATTAATAATTTTAGCCTGTGATTTTTTTCTGTGACTCTTAGAGCCAAATTTTCTTCACTAAGTTGTTCCACGTATACATTTTACTCTTCGGGAAGGTAATTGCGGCTTCTCCTCCCCTGTGTGACAATAAAAATTAACCTGAACATCATCTCCTATGGACTTTAATGCGGTTCGAAGTTCAGTTCGAGTTCGACTCGAACGTCGAACCGAACTTCTCAAAATTCGAGATTTGACTCAAAATGGAATCACTACTCCTGAGGAGTCTTTTTTCTGATTATATCTGAATATTTCTTCCTGTGTCTAATACCCCTCCTTTGCTTTGTACATTTAAAGGTGGATCAGCATTCCCACTAGATGAAAACTAAGTGATGTAAGCTTAAAATTAACCCTTTATTTCTTATATACAGTGTCATGGATACTCCTGCAGGAGGAATCAACATTTCCTCATTGACTGGCAGGGATTTGAGCCTGAAGAAAGGTCTTGGGAGCTGGAAGACAACATTCTGGACTGTAAGTTACTCCTGAGTTCCCTTCGGGCCAGAAAGAGGGGGAGGCCAAAGGGGGAGGGTACTGTCATGGGTACTCCTGCGACCATCACACCAGGTCACAGGTACACCCATGTCCTGGTGACGAGCGGCACCGTGACCCGCATGTCGGGATGCAGGCATGCTCGCTGCTGCAGACCGACATAGAACTACTCACCTGTCCGCGCTCTTGCTGATGTCTCTGCTCACTACTGTAAAATTAAAAGGGCCAGCGTACCAATGATTGGGGATCACTGGATGTTGACCCTGTTTAACCCTGCCGCTTCTTGATTCCCTTGCCGGATCTATAGTGTCCTTAAGCCTACTGAGTTAGTGTTTCCTAAATCATTGCTAGCGTTTCCATACAACCTTACTGCTTGCCTCTGTCCCTCGACTGCGAACCTTTGCCACCTGTCCTGACCTTCCTGCCTGTCCCTGAGTTTGCCTTACGATTCTATACCATGCTGCACCTTTGCCACCACCGCAAGTCATGTCAGGGGTAGCGACTTGGTAGGACCCTCGCCACAGCAAGCCCAACCTGCCTTGCAGCAGGCTCTGGTGAATACCAGGACCAACTTATATTCTGCTCCCTGGCGTGGCTTATACCGCCGCTTGCGGTGGTCCAGAGCATCCACTACTCCTGATCATTACATACAGCTATTGCCTATACCATTGTCGGTAATGATTGGTAATGTTTTGAGATAGTATGGTTTATGCTGTCAATATTTCATGTTTGAATTATCTTATATTAAGGATTGACTGAAAGTTAAGTTTTAGTTAGATTTTTTGTTGTAATTACTTCATCCCACACATAACAAGCCTTTATACAGTATGTGTGTAGAAAAATACATTTTTATGGTCATAGAAAAATTATAAATAAGTGCTAGGTCTTTGAAGGAATTGTCTGGCAGAAAAAAAAAATCAGAATTGGGGCCAGACTGGTTAAAAAACAAAAGAAAGTTATAATTACCTAGCTGTCCCCCAGTTGTACTGTCCTGGAGCTCCCCGGCGATCTGCGCCTCTTCACTTACAGGTTCTGGTGCCAACACTTCTAAAGGACTGGCGCACCATTACCTTATAATGGTGCACGATCCTTTCCTGTAGGTTGTATCACTGCAAAACAGAAAAATAAATACAATTTAAATTAAAACTTTTATTATCAAACTGATTCAAAATAAAAATACACTGTTTATAGAGAATAAACCAATAGAATAGGGAAATTGTCTCAGCTTAGTGTAACCAATATGTCTCAGTAGCTAATGACAAAGACTCAGTAAAGATAAATTACTGTACACTCATGATTTGATGTTAACATTATGTCACTAAGACCACAATGGGCGAACAATAAATTGCTGCAGGACAGAGTGATAAACACAAAGTTGTAAAGTCCCTCAATATACCCCAAATTCACTCTTTTAAAAGCAGAGACCACCCCAAAAAAGGGAGCCCCACTGATGGTGGCTGATCTTGTTAAGATCTCTACTCTAATTTTATTCCATATATGGCCCAACACATTTCCCATGGGTTAAAAGTCTCAGGTTCAACAGGTACAAAGTCAGTAAACTATAGGATTGCTTCAGAATCAGAGCACAGTCAATGCTGGGCATGAGGACCATGAAAGTGAGTGACAAAATGTAGAGTCACAGGCCCTAGTTTATATCCTTATAGACATCTCCTATCAGTATCAGTAAACACCCCTAAATTAAGGAAAAATGTGTTTAGCTAGATACACCTACTCATTATATTGGGGAACACTCATTTTAGTGTCTTAAAAGTTGGAACCGTTTTTAGTATGCTTAGAGGCTGAATCTAAAAGATAGACACCCGCTTCCCCCTATCATCTCTAGTTTTGGAGACCTGGCATTGCCAACCTCACCAAGTATTAGGTGCTGAGAGTAGTGGTCACTCATGTACTAAAGAAATGTTGGAGATTCATGTTAGGTGATGTCCACACGGTGTCTTCAGGATGTATTTTGGGGCGTAATTGCGCTGCAATACGCCCCGAAATATGTCATGTAATTACGGTGATCATAGAGAGCTATGATCACCTGCAGTTTTCCCTGCTGTGTATTGAACGCCGGGGGAAAGAAGTCTTCTAAATCCCCCCTCCCTTGCCCTTTAGAAGAACGCACTGATCATATTCTGGTCAAAAGTGAAAGTCTTTCATCTACTATCAATTTTTGTGTGTTTGTGTGGAGGTGATAGGTACTCTTTAATATACAAACAGAAGGTGGCAGATGTCGTTTTCTGATGAAGAGTTACCCTAAAGAGATGTTCCAACAATCTTATAGATTTCCTGTATCCAAGAACCACAAGACTTTACTTAATGCAAATTCATTTTTGGGAAACAGTTGCATCCCGAATGCCTGGATTATTGCCACTTTTGAAGGTAGTTCAAAAGATATCCATAGAATCCTGAGGAAGCATTGGAAGATCCTCAGATCTGATGATAAACTTGTCAATTTCATACCAAACTACCTCAGTGACACCTTTAGGAAGGGTAGATCATTAAGAGATTGCTAATTGTCTAGGCCATTATCTTCTGGCTAAAACATCTAGAAAGGCCTGAGTATCAATAATTTAGTTACCAATTTGGATTATACCTAATGGCAACTTTGTAACTTTCATCGCTTCATGTGCATACTCTTAGGCCGAGTTCACACGGCTTTTTCACGGCGTAATTGCGGGACGGATTTCGTCCGCAATTACGCCGTGTGCTCGGAAGCGGGGGCGGGGGGGAGGGGCGGCAGCACGCCAGCCCCATAGACATTCATTATCCACGGCACGTATACCGCTCTGAATAATTGACATGTCACTTTCTCCCTGCTCGCCGTATTTCGCGAGCCGGGACAGGAGATGGAATCCATAGTTCTCTATAAGAACTGTGGATTAACGTAATGACTGGGAAAGATTTCAGCCCGTAATTCGCGCAGTATGGCGCGAAATATGGGCTGAAATCCATCCCAAAATAAGCCATGTGAACATAGCCTTATGTGTTGGCATTTTGTTTTTATTAAACAAAATGTAAACTTAGCCCTTTAAGCGACCACATGAAAGGTACTTAAAGGGGTTTTCTCGCTACAAAGTTCATATCTGTAATGATGGGGACAGTAAAAATAAGCACTTTTGCAATTGGTTTGCATTACCTAAATCATTGAGTATAGCAGATATGAGCTAATCTGTGTGTGTCTACAGCTAAATCAGCAGCCTGTCGGGCCACACCCTCTTTGCTGTGATTGACTGACTTATATTTAGTTCAGCCCTGTTGAGACACGTCCTGTTTGCTGTGATTGGCTGCTTGCACTCTGTACTTACTCACCTCTGAGCCGTATAAAATGAAAGTGAAACTAGCTGACTCAGCTTTCTGTGCTGGCTGTGTCTGTGTAATAAAGGCTGTCTGAGATCATCTATGCTCATCTCCCATTGATACCTTTATTTAAATGATCTGGGCAATTACTTAGTCTCTAGCTGGTAGATTTACTTTCTCCCCACCCATATAACACAACCTTACACACTCTCTCCTGCCTGATATCAAAGGGGGGAGCAGAGTGCATTTCTCACATTTGTTTAATCAGTTCAGGCTGTATGTATAACTGTTTACACCTATGCAGGTGTTTTGGTTACAGAGAATGATGATGTCACCAGTCTTCAGTGAGGGAAGACCCGCCTACTGGAAGGAGAGACATGACCCTGGATTTGAAGCTGTTAGAGACAGAAACAGCTCAAGTCATTGAAAACCTGTAATGAGAAAGCCTTTTAATGACCAGCACATTTTTTTTTAGTTTTTGCCTCCTTGTGTTTCAACAGTCATAACTTTTTTATTTTTTCAATGACACAGATGCCTTGTTTTATTTGGGACAAGTTGTACCTTTTAGGGGAATAGGTTCACTTTTTTCATTTTTTTTTTACACAATTCACATTTTACACTTAATAACTTGTTAGATTAATTCTACATCTTATTACGGTCATGTGGATACCTAATATGTGTAGAGGTTTTTTTTTTTTTGTGTGTAATGTATATTTATTTTTTCTACACTTTTTTATTTTTTTGTTTTTTTAAATCCCACAAAGGGATAACAGTTTTAATTTGTTTTTACATTTAGTAATGTATTAGCATATTGATATTTGCTAATACATTATAATATGTGTCAGTTTGACACAGGCAGCAATCAGAGCAGCACACAGCGTTTCCTGATCGCTGGCTTTTTACACTAGGTCCCCAAGGCTGACTGTGCAGCCGTTCCCCGGGCTATGTTGGGTCACCAGGAGTCCCGATCACCTGACAGATCAGTGGAAAGCCCTTTGATTACGCTGCGGTCACTGACCACGGCAATCAAGCGGTCTCCCCCACTTTCCTGCGCTTTCAGAGGCTGTGATGGGAACAGGTCTATGAAGTACAGCTCTGTTCTCAGCGCAGCTGTGGCACCTAGAGCCACAAAACCTAATGTCTGCAGCGACACCAAAATACATAGCTGAAGATGAATGACCTGAAATGCCCGCCGCCAAAAGTTGGTGGGCAGTCGTTAACGGGTTAGTTGTAGTAGCCAGTGTCAGGCAGCAGCTGCCAAGGCACATAGGATCATGGGGTGTATTAAAAGGGGCATAGATGCACAGGTTGAGAACATTGTTTTCCCATTATATAAAAATCATTCGTCAGACCACACATGGAATACTGTGTACAGTTAGGGGCACTAGTGCACAGGAAAGACATTGTAGAGCTTGATAAGGTACAAAGACGGGCAACGGAAGTAATAAAAGGACTGGGTGAACTACAATACCCAGATAGAAATGAGGGTTATTTAGCTTAGAAAAAGACGGCTTCTGGGTGACATAATAAATATGAATAAATATATCATGGGTCAATATAGAGATTAATATAGCGTCCGAACGCAAGTGAGGCGTTACACTATGTACTCTGTGTTAGCATGATAATGGACCTATAGTGTGTGTCGGCACAAAGGGTACCGGCATGCCAAATGTTACAAATGATGTCAATTGTTGTGGCGTGCACAGTGCTGGATGTGATATATATTTCATTCTGTTAACACGTAGAACTTAATGAGCATACATACTTGAATGCCAACATTCCCTATGTCATGCCCAGTATAGACCTCAGAGACACTGAGCGTGCGATGTTCAGTATCTACCAAGGTCATTCTGCTTTGATAATGGGTAGGTATATGTATTTACATAGGAGGTGTCTACATGTATGTAAATTAGGGGCTGTGACTATACAACATCACGTCTCTTCATCATCCAGATACCCAGCATTGACTGTACTCTGATTCTGGAGCAATCCTGTGGTTAACTTACATGGTGCCCTGATGAACCTAATACTTTCAACCCAGGGGAAACGCATTCTGGAGATATACGGGATTGATTTAGAGTAAGGGTCTTAACAGGATCAACCATCATCAGTGGTGCCGATGTCTCTGCTCCTAATAGGGCAAATTAGGGGCATATTGAGAGACCTTACAACACTATTGTGTTTATCACTCTATCTCACAGCTCCTTAATATATTGTTAACCCATTGTGGTCTTGGTGATATCGTGTGAACAACGAACCGTACAGTAACTTAACCTTATTGAGTCTTCGTTTGTCATTGGTGGCAGAGACATACTGGTTACACTAAACTAAGACAATTTCCCTACTCTATTGGCTAATTCTCTATAAAGGGTGGATTTATATTTTTAATTAGTTTGATCATAAAAATTATATTCTAATGGTTGATTGCAGTGATACAGTCTTATGACCCTCTTTTTTCATATTTTTTGTTTTTTCTTCACCCAGAAGAGGAGTTGATTGCCGGGGAGTTCCAGAGTAAATGCTGCAGGGTCAGGTAAGTACGCATAATTTTTTTTTTTTTAAACCAGCCTGACCATATTTAAGAAAACCCCTTTAAGACCAAGATAAGCCTGGTCCTTAAAGGGCTAAATAACATGATAATTATGTAGATTACAGTTACTCTACACAGCAATTCTGCAAGAATCCCCAGAGACATCTGAGCCAAATCGTGTTGATAATATTGCTACTTTACCTGCAGAAAACAGCTATTTCTATAAAGTAAAATAAACACCCCCCCCCCCCAAAAAATAAAACTATTCATCTTGAGTAGATTGTTTCTTTCTTTTTTCCAAAGTGTATTTTATTGCAGATTTTACTTTGCTCTTGCACTCAAAAAAGAAAATCTATGACAGGTCTATGTTAGGAATTGACATGCTGCAGGTTTACCAATCTAGAAAATTGTAGTTGTGTCCCAAAGTTTAAACAAAGCATTTGCTAAAGAGTTAATAAGGATATTCTATTTACATGTATAATGGAGATACATGGCTGTCAATATTGATAGTGAGGGGCTCTCTGATGATGCTATATACAATAGACCTGCACCTCTTTCAGGAATTGGTCCGGAAATGTACGATTCAGAATGGAGGGTTGGTTACACCTGCTCAGGACTCTTTGTTCTGAGAGTTGTCTTTAGCTGGCCTCAGAACTCCCATTGAACAGAAGGCAGAGTAATGAGCAAACAAATAAATGAATGACTCTTCATTCTGAGCAGTACCTTTCGTGGGCCCGTTCCCAAGATGAAGTTGTAGGTCTCACCGACTTACCATAGAACCAGGGACACAGCAATGGATGAAAGAATTCTTAGTTTACTGTGCAGCTAACACTCCACAGCAATTCAGGGGGGGCGTTGTTCCATGATATACAAACAATTAGCTTTAGCCAATGAAAATGTCTAATCACTTTAAAAGGGTTATCCAGTTCACCTAAAAACTTGTCTATGAGTAGCAAAGTAATTTAAGCCTATGCTCACTTTACTCCTCTGTCCCAGTGCTAATCTTCCTGGTCTTCTTATTACCTTCTATTTTCTTCTAAAAGGGACATCACTTCTTCAGTCACTGATTGGCTGCAGCACTCATGTCCCTCTGCTTACATCACTGTTTAGAAGTGAAGAAATCTGAACAGTGATGTAAGTAGAGGGACTTGAACGCTCCAGTCAGTGGCTGCAGTTGTAATGTCCCATTTGGAATAGGACGGAACGTAAAAAGAAGATCAGGGAGATCTCACCTTGTCCTGTATTCACAGCAAGCTTCAGGGTCCCACTTACAGGTCAGGCTGTGAGTGGTTATACAGCAGTAAAAGTAATATCAGTAATATATCAGTATATCAGTAATATATCAGTAATATCCCTAGCAGGGACATTGGTGTGGAGGGGTCTAAACAAAAATCCCAGAAACTGTCTCAGTATTGTGGCTTCTATTATGCACAGAAGTCACTACAGATGTGAACAAAGCATGAGAAAATGAAGGCATGGGAGTATGAAGTCAGATTTTTTTTCTTAGAACCAAACAATTCCTATAACATTAAAATCTATTTGTATGGATTTGCTATACATATATTGTTATATGCCAAGAATTCATGATACTTTTTTTAAATAAACACAATGATTTCAATAATTTTTCAATGCTATGATGCTATTTTGCGCTTAGTTATTCTACAAATTTTTTTCCTTCTTTCTGTGATACGTAAGGCTTTAATTTTTACATTGGGTTTTTTTCATTACAAGTAAGAAAAATGGTAATAAAACTTAAAAAAGCTGTTTTTCACTTTTTTAACATATTTTTTATAAAGGGGTTTTGCCATGACATGCCTTATCTGCTAAGAATCAAATTTAAACAAGCCACGCTGAGCTGAAAGAGTGAGAGACACAGCCAGAGCACAGAGCCATGCATAAGAGATCGTGTGAAATGTTCACTTAAATAATCAAACTACAACTAGTGGATTCTGTATACAAAAGACAACACCTTTTCTCCACAGCAGCTTGAAAGCTTCTTCATGTTCTCTGTCATCAGATAAAGCAGGGATCTACTCAGATAATCACACTACAACTAGTGGATTCTGTATACAAAAGACAACATATTTCTACCCGGTGCCTTGAAAGCTTCCTCAGCTCCCTTTTATCAGATAAGAAGTGTTCTCTGTGCAAGCCCGGCCAGCAGCTCTTGTCAGGTCGTATCTAATGCAAGCTTTAAAGTAACTAAGGGCAGGTAAGGCAGCCTGTAGCTCTCTCAGACTGCAATTTTGTAATCACATATATTTAGAAAAGTGATTAAATACCCATTTTGGAGGATCCCACGTCAACATTACATCGTGGCAAAACCCCTTTAACTAGCAAAAGTGGTGGTAAAATAAAATTTTTAATCACTTTCATGTGTCACTTTTCTATCATAAATGTCTATATATAGGTGATTATAAAGGTTTAGAATCATCATGGATTTTTTTTAATTTTACGTAGTATGCCTCCATAACGTCAGAAAAAGACCCTTCGGGGGCATTTGCAGATAATATTTTTTTCGCTGTTGCTGATTTCCTCTGTAACTGAGGCTGGTATATTATTAGCCCAGTTACAGCTGAAATACAGACCCTGTAGTGTCTATAGGTTTGGATCTGTTAAGACCAAACAGCATCTGCAGCTGTCAAGCAGTCATGTGCCTGCTTACAGGTTTATACAGCACTTATTGAGCGGTGTATGTACAATGATTTTTTTTAATAAAAATTAATTAAAAGAAAACCCCTGATGACCCTAAACCTTTATATCACCAATAAAGGCAGGGACAGTAATAAACCATCCCTGCCTTCTCAGAGGAGAGCCCAGCTGTTGCTTACAGCCAGCTCTCCACTCTCGCAGCTGCACAGATGTTGACCACACATGCATATATAGTCAACAGCCCATCTCGGTCGTCAACTAGTTAAAGAGCTGTAAGACCATAAATTTATATTTAAAATATATTAACAGAGATACTCAGTATCAGTCCGGTTTGCTATAAGTCCAACTTGGTATAAGTCCTGCTTGAGCTGGCCTGGACCTGCATAGCAGTGAATGCATAACAGAGGAGCTCGGCAGAACTTTCAGACGGTTATCTCAAGCGATAAAGGATTTAGTCGTCATAGGTGTCATCGAGTACATTTCGTGACAACAACAATAATCCCACATCACACATATACTCTGGCAGATTGCTTAAAGGGGTTTTCTCACTAAAATGATTAGCTTTCAACATGAAGGGAAAATTAAATGAACACCATTACCTCTCCTTCCTCCTCTTTCTCCTGGACCCTTGAGACATATGTCTTTGGACCCCAACTGAGCAAAGTAGCACCAGTGTAATGGCTGACCCCTTATTGGCTCCTTGTTGAGAAAGTGAGGAGTGAGGGGCTTGGCTGGCTGTCCCAGGCTTTGTCTTCAATGGAGTCCGTCCCCCCCCCAGCTCCCTATTTTGGTATCTGCTGGTTCCAGGGAAGATAAAAGGAAAATTACCAGCTTCACATACAAACAGTCCAAGTTACTAGTAAAATCTTTCCAATTTATTGTAGAAATCCATTAAAATTTCCAATCCAAAAACAGTGTAAAAAAAGTAGTAACACATTTTGGATAAAACATCCTTATTAGTAGCTTACTCACTCCCCAACTGAGTGCTCATTATATAGCACTTTTGTTGGTCATGTGAGACATCAAAATACCAAACATGGTGAAAGTAAAAGCATAAAAATAATATAATATACACAGATTATCTAAAATCAGACATTGAAATGGATCAAATATCATCATGATATTGCCCTAATAATCGGGTAGTCTTAATAAGGATATGATACCTTGTCTTACATTGAGACCATTTGGAACTCTTGCACCCAGATAGTAGATTCATTCTGACTCTCTGCCACGCAACTTCCTGTGCAAGTTTCCACCTCTTTCAGATCTCTTTTGATGCCATTGAATGTCAAAGCACTTATGTTTTTTAAAGGGTCAGTGGTGCACCCAACATATTGGACCCTTCATGTGCTGCAATTGATCAAATAGATTACATATATTACTAATACCCCTAGTAAAACAAACACATGGTTGGATAGCAGAAGGTTTTACAAATGCGGGCATAACAGATGTACTGCATGTCCATGTAACCTGTACAGAGATTCACCTCATTTAACAATGGAGATACAGATAGTATTAATTATTTTATTAATAGTAATAGTAAATATGAAATCTATTTGATTAGTTGCAGCTCATGAATACGTTGGGTGCACCACTAGCCCTTTAAAGACAGAATTAGGTGGCACCTTTCCGATGCATTGAGAACGGATGCTTTGACAGTCTTAATGGTCTTTCAGCATTTTTCAGAAACACACTCGGGTGATACGAGTGCCTTATCATTCATCAGCATAGAAAGGGTCACAAGATCAGAAAGGGGTGGAGAATTACACAGGAAGTTGCTCAGCAGAGATCTACTTTTGGGCTACAAGAATTCCAAATGGTCTCCTCTCAATGGAGGTGAGAGGAGAGTGTGATTGACTGTTTTGTGAATTAGAGAACAGAGTAAGCTGCAGAACTCTCCCTGTTTTGAAATAAAGAACTTTGTTGGTTCCAGTACTTACTGTTCAGTGTCTCTGTTGGTGGACACAAGCGCCATTTCATGACAGACTGACGATGAGATGAGGTGAGGATCCTAGCAGACTGCAGAGGCAGGTGCTAGTAGAGCTTTCTGTGGCCACCCTGAGCAAGTGGTGCAGGAATCCTAGGATTGTGCCTAAGGGCGAGAAGAAACATGAACTTGATCTCCTCATGCTGGATAAGGTATTGGACTCTTCTTCCACAATCAGTTGTCCCAAGCCACTTGTCTCCAGTGAGGACCCTGACATATGGACTGTACTGAGGAGTTATTCCACAGGAGGATGAGAGTGCTCAGGGGAAGAATTAAGCACAAGCAAGAAGATGAAACTAATGAATCAGGAGGTGGCGAGAAGGGAACAAGGTAAGCACACCCACCACCCAGAAATCACGCTCGATTCCAGTACATTGTCAAGCTGTTGGTTGCATTTCCCACCTTTCAGGAGGACAGAGAGGACATTGATGCATATCTTGAAATCAGTGGTGGATCTACTGCCATAGCGTTGTCCCGAGCATTGAGAGGCAGGAGATGGTCCATACCTACTACCTACCTAACTGGGGCCATACCTACAAGCTACCTACCTGGGACCCACCTACAATCTACCTACCTGAGTCCACCTACCTAATTGGGGCCCACCTTCCACCTACCTACCTACAACCTACCTATGGCCCACCTACCACCTACATACCTGGGGTTTATCTTCCTGCCTAACTGGGGCCTACATCCCTGGGGCTTACCAACTTACCTACCTTGGGTCTACCCACCAACCTACCTGGGTCCTACTAACTTATCTAACGGGGGTCTACCTACCTACATACCTGGGGCCTTGTCCGTTTACCTATCTACCTAGAGACTTGTCTACCTACCTACCTGGTAATATGATTCTGAGGGAATCCTGGTGATTGTGCCTGCTCTCTCACCTATGTTCGTACATAGGTGGGGGACAGTGAGGGAGGTGCTGGGAATGTGAGATATTTCTGTGTAAATTATGCAGGGACAAGTTGTGGCCGGGAGAAGTCATCATGGTGGTCTGGACTGGATGCAGAAGAAAAGGGAAAGTGAGTCACTAGATGTAACTGCACTGTAATCAATTATATGTCTGAGCCTCTGTACACTGGTAATTACCACTATATGGTCACTGTATGGAGGTAATATAAAGTATGCAGAGCCTGTGTACACTGGTATCTAACACTATATAGTCATTGTATGGCAGTAATATTGGTCTTAGTAAATTGATCTTTATTCAGCAATAGTATTGAGTTATTATTCAGTCACTATGTGGTGGTAATTTGTGGCCATGCTTTGGTGGTATATTCAGGTCCTTATTAGTAATGTTGGTCTTGGTATAGTGGGATTTGCTTGGCAGCAGTGTGATAGTGATATGTATGGTTAGGTATTTGTTCCATGTATGACTATTATTAACCCCTTCCCATCATTGGACATAGGCTTACATCTCAGTTGGGCAGGGATTAATGCAAATTAATGTAAGTTTACATCCTAGGGAGCGTGCAAACTTTAAAACAGAGTTTGCACATTTGCTGCAGGACACCGCTGTATATTACAGCTGGCGTCCGGCAGCATCAACCCTGACCAGAAATTACTCTGCGGCTGAGGGGTGGAGATTAACCCCTTGCCTGCCATAATCAACTGCGATCGCGGCAGCAAAGGGAAAGACAGAGAGGAGGGGCTCCCTCTGTTCCAATCAAAGCAGCCGCGATTATAAGCTGGTGATTTACTTGACAGCCCAGGAGCCAATCAACATTGGTGACAACTTCTTCAACGAGAAATTTGGTTAAACTTGATGGACACGTGTCTTTTTTCAACCGTACTATGTAACTATGTAAATTTCTCGTAGAAATGTGGGTGGACTCTGGACAACCTGCTGCAGACTGATTCATGGAGCATGCCTCAGGACTCGGCCTGTTTAGCGGCCGGGGTAGGCATATGTATCTTGAGGGGTAGGGGTGTCACAGTGGACAGCGTCAGGTACCTGTCACTATGTAGATGGTGTTTGACAGAAGTGCTTTGTTTGCTTTTATTCCCGTTTCTATTGTTGTTGTTTTTTATGTCTCTGTTCCCCAGAGATGTCATCTTTATTCACTGTTAGGGCATGTCCCCACGGCACGGGTTTTCGGCCGGTTGTTCAGGCAGGCACTGTTATGATGGACAATGTATGATTGTCACTGTTATGATGGACAATGTATGGTTGTTGCTGTTATGATGGACAATGTATGGCTGGAAACTGTTATGATGGACAATATATGGCTGGTACTGTTATGATGGACAATGTATGGCTGGCACTGTGATGATGGACAATGTATGGTTGTCGCTGTTATGATGGACAATATATGGCTGGTACTGTTATGATGGACAATGTATGGCTGACACTGTTATGATGGGCAATGTATGGTTGTCGCTGTTATGATGGACAATATATGGCTGGTACTGTTATGATGGACAATGTATGGCTGGCACTGTTATGATGGACAATGTATGGTTAGCGCTGTTATAATGGAAAATGAATGGTTGGCACTGTTATCGTGGACAATGTATGGCTGGTACTGTTATGGTGGACAATGTATGGCTGGCACTGTTATGGTGGACAATGTATGGCTGGCACTGTTATGGTGGACAATGTATGGCTGGCACTGTTATGGTGGACAATGTATGGCTGGCACTGTTATGGTGGACAATGTATGGCTGGCACTGTTATGGTGGACAATGTATGGCTGGCACTGTTATGGTGGACAATGTATTGCTGGCACTGTTATAGTGTGCCCTGTATGGCTATGTATGCTATGTAATGAGCAATACAGTTGTATTATCTCTTGATTTCTTCCACAAAGGATTATTTATTTCTGCCAAACATGGCATATCCACAAGATATACCATAAAAATGTCCTATAGGTTTGAAATTCCAAAGAGGAGCAGATGATTTGGGGAGATGGCTATATATGTGTGTTGTAGTTACAATTGTCAAACAGCCACTTCTGTAAACCAACCTTCCCTCCGAGCAGAGGACCCCCAACTTTGACCTCTGGCAGTCTCTAAAGTGGAACCAAGAACCATTTTACAAACCAGAACACACATACCCCCAAAGCAATCCAATAAAAGTGAAGAAATTACTCCTACATGGGCAATAACAATTTACTTAGAAATGTTTTTTTTCTGTACTCAGAATTCCTGTATTGAGGTGCATGTAACATGTACAGCATCTAAGCCATACACTTTCCTCAGTATTATAGCAAAGAAGCCTAAATCAAAGTGCACAAAAAAATCCTATTCATTTGTAAGACGAAACACCTGCAACTATGAAAATGTTAAATTCCCATGAATGCACAATTACAATCTTGGATGGTTTATCCACTTTAACTACCCTAGACTATAAAATTCCTGGTTAAACCCTTCAACCTTAATTTCAGTGATTAATAGCAGAGCTGTGACGTTCTCATTAGAGTTAGTGTTAATTATAAACTTACGCCCAGTGACAGAAGGGCAGTCATGCTGAAAATGCCAGCCTGTAAAAACAAAGTTCACAAAATGTTCATCTACATCAAGGATCCAAATGTGACACTTCGCTCAGCTATAGGAGCGGTAACTCCTTCTCTAACTATCCTCCTCCAGGTAACAGCTGCTCTCTTTTATGGGTCATGCAGTCAGGAGGAGGTTAGGGTTGTAGTCATTTCCTGGTTTTCATTATTATTGGCAATGTTCCCAGGCTGCAAGCTGATAGTCTGCTTCCCTGGAGCTGGTATGGGCAGTCCTGGCAGCAGCAGTAAAGGAGGATGAGCTTCTGCAAGAAAACCTGTTCTGTAGCACACAAGACAGAGCAGGGACTTACCACAGACGTATATTATGTCCTTGTGTATCGTGACATCTCAGGGGTCAATTAGCTTTCAGGATCCCAATCTCCTGGATTAGACTGTCTCTAACAGATCAAAACATGTCACTCCAACATGTTAGGTTTTATTCTACATTCACCAACAAGTAACATTGCAGTATATAATATGCCCGACACCAAAGCACTAATTTAAGGCCATCTGCCTCTACCATCAGTGTCCACCATCCCTGCCTACTGCCCAGCACCACAAACAACTATAAATATAGCAATAATCCTCCTTTCCTCATAATTAGCATAAAACAATTTGCCATCTTGAAAAATCCTCTGTCAGGCCGGCTTTTAGATCTCCCCAAGGTGGCCACAGAGAATGGGAAGATGGTCCCTCTTGTGAGGCTCTCCCACATTCATATCTATGGGAGTTGTTCACAATATACCACAACACACTTACTTGGCTGTATCTGGGACTCCCACAGAAATGAACGGGAAGAACTGCGCAAGCGCAGCCAACTTCCCATTCTCTGAGGCCAGCTCATTGCGAGCTACTAGAAAATTTTTATTGCAAAACCCCTTTAATTAACTTACAGGTGTGTTACAATTAGCTTGAGGGTGCTTTCACACAGTGCTGTTTTTTTGCATTTTTTGGATGTGTTTTTTGTGCTGAAATCTACAGCATTAATTGCTGTGGCGTTATACTCAAAAATTGCCTCTGAACAACACATCCAAAAAACGCACTGTGTGAAGGCTCCTTAACGGGGTTTTCTCACCACATTGATTAGCTTTAAACATGTAGGCAAAGATAAATAATTATAACCAAATACATTGCAGTTCTAATTTTGCTTTATTTTTAGAGTTAGAACAGTTCTTATCTCCAAGCTTCCCTGGGTTACTGACCACCTCTCTCTTCTTTAACAGCCCTGACCAGAATGGTGACATCTTCTCAGCAATGCAGGAGCTTGTTAGGGTATGTTCACACGATGTACTGCGGCGCCATAGACATGCATTACTCACAGCGCGTAATCGCTGCGAGTAATTGACATGTCACTTATCTCCCCGCGTGTACAATACGATCGCATTGTACGCGCGGGGAGACGAGGCATAATCCATAGTTCTCTATGAGAGCTATGGATTACCGTAATGATGGGGCGCATTTCCCCGCGTATTAAGCGCAAATACCCGGCGAAATGCGCTCCAAAATAAGCCATGTGAACATGCCCTTAATGTTTCTTATTGACAAACTTTAATCCTTTAGTGTATGTTCACAAGGTGTCTTGCGGCGTGTACCTGTGCGTTTAGAAGAACGCACTGATCAGCACATTCTTCTAAAGAGCAGGGGGGTGCACTACAGCGCAATTACGTCCCGAAATATGTCCTGAAAACGCTGTGTGAACATACCCTTAGAGATATGTAGCTTTCTGCCCTGCTGCTTAGACTCCTCCAACACCAATGTTCCTTTTACCTGTTGAACACACTCTAGTGGCACAAACATGTGATTTCTTGCATCCATATTTCCACATAGCTCCCGTAGACAAAGGCCAATGGACTTTTCACATTGCACAACCCTATCTCCATGGTCAAACCTCCTATATCAGGGTACATATGGGTCTCACACGGCTTTGGTTTTTTCTGGGAAGGCACTGCATTTGTTTTAGGGGATTTTACTTTACCCCACCCTTCCTTGGACACAGGGAAATTATTCTTTGTATTTCCTTTTCACACCAAGTTTATTAGTGTCAGCAACAATACACCCACATTCAGGGAACCAGTTTCATCATTTACATATTTCTTATTACTATCTGTAATCTGGCATCCACCCCAGGTAACATCCAGGTTTTTACCCTTTGCAGCATGAGACATCTGAGTTATATCATCAGTGGCTGAAGCTCCACCATCCTGTAATGTTCACTGTTGCTCACGAAGGGCAATAAACCATAGCTACTTTCACTCTTCAAGCTTACGGATTTGGAATTAACCCTCTCAGGACCATGGTCTCACTCATAATCACAAAATTCACAAAATAATTGTACACAATTCAGCAATTATCCTAGCAGAACTAAAATTACTTTGTATTACATTTTTTTTTAAATTAAAGTTTAAAAATAAAATAAATTAAAATGTCAAAATACCCCTTTAAAAAATAAATATAACTGTTAGCACTGCATCAGTAATAGTCTGATTTACTAATATATAACATTCTTTGTCCCACATTGTAAATGCCATTACCAAAATTGCAAAAGTAAAAGAAAGTTGTTAGTCTCCAAATATGTTAACACAAAACAAATAAAAAAAATAACCAGAATCATATTGACCCACAGAATAAAGAAACCTCAAAAAAATGATTGGGCAATTGTTATTTTTGTGTTATTTTTTCCCCAGTCCACCTAGTTGGAGAGGGCGTAGCTGCAGGTACCATGCATCAGGTCAGGGCCAGGTATTTGGATTTTTGCTTGTGGAGGAGGGAGTGCCATTTGCACTATATGCCTAGGACACCAAAATGCCTTGTCCTAGCCCTGCCTGGGACATCAACTCAATCCCAGCCTGATCACTTACTACGGGCAGGCAACAATGCCAATCAGGACACTGGGGCATTTCCTCAATATGAATCTGCAGAACTTTTCTTATCGAAGAGTCATATACATTTTCTCTTTAAAATGTTAGAAAAAAATCTACAATGAATGATGCAAAACAAATAAGGATTTGGTTTGAAATACCCTTTTGGGTTTTTCCCTGAAGAAGTAGGCAAAGGGGTACATGACTGTGGGATGGGGGGGGGGGGGGGGCCTGAATGCTTTTAGTAATGTATATATGAAATTGGGAGGCAGAGGAATGTCTAAGTGAGGGTTGTCTTACAATTGTGAGGGTGGAGAGATTTTCATGATAGATAATTTCCTGTTTTATTGTCTCATTCTCTCTCTCACCAGATGGAATAGCAGAAACTTTTGTACAGCATCAGGGAAGTATAATACTGACATCCAAACAGCCTGAGGCCACAGTTCACAGCTATATACTTAGTGAAGGGGTTGCAGTGTTGTATTCAGGAGATGTTAGTGGCGTGTATTTATATAACACACAAGGGGATTGTATTCCCAGCAGGGAAAAATGTTCCCAACCTTATGTATTGCCTCACTCCTTGTGAAACACTGCAGAAATGTTGGATAACTTCACATGGCGTTTTGGATCCGAAAATCGCAACAAAAGACGTTTCAGCGGCGATCGGATCCTAAAGGGATTCCAAAACGCAGTGCGTGTTTGGGGTGTGTGATGCAGCAGGATTGCACCCTATAGTTTTAAATAGGGCTCCCGCTGCGTCTTTCGGATCAAGAATTGAAATGTCAGTTCTTTGAACGGATCCGAAAAAAAAAAAAAAAAAATAATAAAAAAAAAAAAAAAAAAAATGCCCAATGAGACACGTATCGGGGATCACTCGTGTCAACGCCAATGTGTGTTCAAAGTAAAAGCAATGTAAATCACACTGCTATTTATTAGATATGTGTTTGGTTCCATTTATGGTCCGACAGACGGATCCAGACACATATCTAAAAACGTATGTTAACAAGGACTCAACACGCCATGTGAACATACCCATACAGTAACAGTGTTTGCAGCTTTCTGGTGTAATGGGGATTGTGACATTAGGAGCAGCCTGAGGACAGGCAGTAGATATGGGCACATGTTATGCTGCTTAACATGGTAGGAAGACACATATAGTAGGGACAATGGTGAGAGTGAAGCAGAGAACATTATAAAGATGGGGATCAGTATGAAGACTGATGAGAGAGGAACAAGGGACATCATACAGATGAGGATCAGTATGGTGTCTGATTAGAGAGGAACAGGTGGCATAATACAGTTGAGCAGGCACATGATGATGGTATTATTCCTCCATATTAGCAGGGTATATTGAGACTATTTGGCCAGGTCACTACTCCCCACTCTGATGTATTCAAGCCCCATACACAGGGATCCTTTACATTATTATTTTGCTCCTGTCATTACTATTTGCTCCTGTTGCCTTGTGGTTATCATCCACCACACACTGCTGTTAACACTGCTTATCCTCCATTTTGTATGTTACCTTCAGGTGTTACTTAAGATGGTGGATGTCATTTGTATAGATTATATGGGGCCTTAGTGGTTATCATACCCAGTCTGCTGGGGCTCTTGGTTATTGCTAATTATTGGAGATTCCTTTAACTTAGTCAGGTTTTATGTATGTGTACAGTGACCTGCAGGTTACATGACTCCTCCTGATCCTGGACGCTGGTTCTATGCATAAAACTTGATTTAGCTCTATTGTGGTTAACCATTCCTCAAGGAGTTGGGATGGGGGAGGGAGGGTATTACCAAGAGGTATTCATTGACTTTCATTATCTGATAATGTTGGGGCTGAGATATCATCTTCTGGGAATAACATAGCGTTAATACCTAATGAACTACAAGTGCATGTCTTAAATTGCCTGCTGCTTGTGGATGAGTCTCTGTGAGCAGCTTCCTGTTATAGACAGCAGATGCTATAGATATCTATATCTATATGTTGTAGGCTACCAGCAGGTAAGATTGTGGAAGGCAGATTGCTGTATTCCGTATGGAATTTCCAGGGAAGTCAAGGTGGCTGGGTCTGTAGTACGTCCGGTTTTTCCTCAAAGCCCTGAATTTCAGCAGGAGACTGCAGTGCATGTGTGCCCCAGCAGTCCAGGGAGCTCTCGGTGAGGGAAGAGAGTTTTAGTCAGTTGAATTAGGTTACCTGACTTCTGTCATAATTAGTATTAGCTGCCATGCACGCTTACATGGCTTTTTTCCTGGGACAGCTGTAGCGAGGATGGGAGCCCGTCCCCACAGTACAGTCTGGGCTTTACTGGACCTCACAAGGCCTTTAAAGCCTGCTGCTCACAGACCTCAGGTGGATAGAGTAATTGAGGAGGATTTATTTTACACCTTTTTTCTGGTTTCTGTTTTTTGGAGTTAAGAAAAAAAAGTAATGTATTTTGTGACACGAAAGAAAAAGTCGTGAAAAGTGTGCGGCCCGACTGGAGGGAACTGACGGCCTGACTTTGTGGGGTATTTCAGCGAGATTTGCACGGCCCCCTAGGGGTGCACAAGGTTCAGCAAGATACTGTTCCACTGGTTTAACCCCCCTGTCCCACAGGCACAGGGAGACAAAACAATGCTGCCAACCTCAGTTCTCTCGTTTAGTTATAAGACCGGTCCGTTACCGATCTTATAAAGGGTCAGGGAACACAACCCTGGGGTTTTAGCTTTATTACTATAGACTGAGTACTAGGCGCACTGTGAGGGCCCGGATGATCAAGACAGACTACTCAGATTAAAATGTTTTGATAGATTTTCGCTATGACTTGGCGAGGGCCACAACTAGACAGCGCGTAATAGTATACAGATAGAATGATAATATTTATACAGGTTAAAGTCAGGAGGTGCACATACCAAATTATGGGTTACAGAGCAAAAGGCGTTAAAATGGGTCAAGTTACCTTCAGGCTAACAGGGGGCGTATGTCGGCCGGGTGCTGCGTGTGGAATGTTTGGAATGCTCTTAGGGGCCCCCCTCCATGGATAAACTCTAGAAGCCAACTCGGTTCCGCTTCTATATCTGTGACGGGGACAGGACCACGGGGCAGCCCACTAACACCCCTGGACGGTCTTTGAACTCCTCCCACCCAGGTCGATGCAGTTTATGATACAAACACTAAAATGGGACTATAACTCGCAGGCATTGGTCGTAGAGAACCCGTGTCCCGTAGCACCATCGAAAATCCGGCTGCGCGGACCTCATCCCCGACGCAGCGACGGTACTAGACATCCATATCTTAGGACTCCGGGGTTCCGGTTTCTGGATTTCTCAGTCCCAGGCACCCCAGAGAAAACCGGAGAGTGGTGGCTGTGTGTGCGGGGGAGTTCCATTTTTTGAGATATGAACTCGCATGCACCAGTTAGGACTGGGTCGCCTATAAAATGATATGAAATCATCGGGAGTTACGACCCGACTGGGTTGGATTAATTGAAGTCTTTGAAGTTGGGAGTGTTGAGTAATTGGATATCTTTGAGATACTTTTCCATGTGGTTGACCCATGCGTGTGCAGCTTCATGCAGAGCATTTACAATGGGCTTGATTACTTGTGTATATTTGACTGCTTGTCATGGGCAATGGAGCCATCTGTGTTATGTCTAGATGTGGGGATTGGGGTGAAGTAAAGTGAATTCTTCCTAACAACCTCCCCCTTTCGATGGCGCTAGGGGCAGCACCACCTCGGTGCTCCCCATTGCGCTCAGGACGACCTATCCCACTGTCGGGGAACAACCCATCGGCGTTGCCGCGGTGGTCTCCGGCCCTTCGGTGGGCGTATGACAAAGTTGTACTCATTGGAAAGCCAGGCAGTCATGCGTAGCAACCTCCCATTGGTTCGGAGACGTGGTTTAACCCAACTCAGAGGGTTGTTGTCTGTCTTCCTCAATGAAATGTCACCCTTATTGATAGGCTGCAGCAGCTGAGGGCCCACCACTATCGCCAGGGCATTCCTTTTCCATGGTGGAATAGTGCACTTCCCTCGGCCAGAAGATGCGTACGGATCAGGTACATAAACCGGTGATGATTCAATGTTCCCGTTGTGTCCACCTGGCTAGCACTGCACGAGGCAAAGTAACTGGCGTCGGTTATGTACTATAAAACTGCCAGGGGTGCAAGTCGGCGGCTGTGTTGTACTGGGGAGTTGGACCAAGGCGGGCCTGAGGGCCTGGAAGGGGCCGTCTTCGTATTTCGTTTGTCCAAACGGACTGCGGAGGGCAACCTCTTCGGGTGAGGTCGTGCAGACAGTGGCTTTGCCATGGATACAGTGTTGTTGTGATGGAACAAACCCTTCCGTATACGCGTATACCAGCGGGAGCCCAGAAGGACATCACCTGCTTTTTGGCTCATGGGGGTGGGCCCAGGAGGTGATGGCATTCCACTTTTCCGGGCTCTGTTTTCAGGACCCCCCAACTACCGGGTATGACCAAAGGTAGTGGACCTCATCATGCCCTGCTGGCACTTTCCGGCTTGATGGTCAAGACCTGCCTGGCAGATACGTCCATGCACTGCGTCGGTGCTGGTGGTGATCCTCCCAGGTGGGGACATGGAAAAACGGTTATGTATCCAGGCTACGCTGAAGCCGGTACCCTTTCAAGTCCCTTAAGCTGTGTGTTGACCATCCGCTGAAAAAGTGGCAGGGTCATTTCTTCTGATCGACGCATGACGGTGGTCTTGTTACAGTCCTGAATGGGGTGATAAAGCAGGTGCGTTCCCTTGCCTCACGGTGTCAGGGGTAATCTGCCAGTTCCCCGGTGCTAGATACCTATGATGGTCAGGTCTTGGCCAGGCACAACTGATAGAGCAGGTCATCGATGGTGGCATTGGTACGCATCAGTGACCATGACAGCGTTTTAAGCCCCCTGTAGTCACTCAGAATCCGGGTTGGTCCGATCCTTATTGGAGGACGTGGACTACATGGCGAGGCCCTGGCACTGTTGGACGCCTGGATGACCCCCAGCTTCAGCATCTGTCAATCTCCTCACGCATGTGCTGCTGCACTTCTCGGGGAGATCAGATGATGCATGGAGCGCGGATTGGGTGGGTGATCCCGGTTGTTCAACGTGATGGGGCTGACGTCTTCTTCCAGGCAAGTTAGTGAAGCATGCCGGAAGGGGTGGAGAGTTGCCAACAGCTGGGACATTGGTCATCCAGGTGGCTGTCCACAAATCTCCAACATCCGCTATGGATCACACTTGCCATGACTGGGGCCAGCCTATCCAAGAGGTTCTCCGTTACTCACCATACTCTCGGGCAGGTTGCCACACGGAAGTGGCACATGCCTACTGCTCATGATGTGCCTTCATCCATGTTCACGTGGAAGCATTCCGCCCTTCCCCGGTAGTGGTCCAGGGTTGACCAGGTACGTGAACTGCAGTTGAGTGTGGTGCACGGTCTCATATGGGCCTTCCCAGGCTGCCTGTGAAGCTTGTCTGTGTTCAGGACAGGACCCACACCATTCTGACCAACCTGGTAGGTCCTTCACAAGCGTTCTGGGTCGTTACCCACTGCTTCTGGTCGGACCTGGGCACTTTGCATATTCTCATGCACTAGCTGTGTCAAAGGACCTGCATTTTGTCACGGAAGCGCACGACATACTCAATGTCCGACCCCTCGGGGTTGCTAAGTCTCCTTCCCAGGCACTCCTTCACCAGAGCCAGGGGCCCCGTACACGTCGCCCGCATACTGGAGCTCGACAGGGAGCGAAACCCATTGAGGCCATGTGGGACTTCCCGGGTATGACGAATAGTAGGTGTGGGATGGTACGCTCCCAGTCGCTGCCCGTGGGTGTCGACCAACATCTTAAGCATCGGCATTACGGGTGCATTGAATCGTTCACACAGGCATTTGTCTGTGGGTGGTAGGGGCTGGCCACCAGATGTTGCCCTGTATCAGCTAACACAAGGACTCATTAACTGCGACATGAACTGGGTCCACCGGTCATGTGAGGAATTTCCCTGGGGAAAAGCACTAACTCGATGAGAAAATCTGTCAGTAAGGCTGGTGGCCACATTGTCGGCCCGAATTGAACGACAAGGGTACACGCTTTCCGGGACCGGAGTGGCATAGTCTACTAACGTCACAGTACGAATAGCATTTCCGGAGCTGTCTGGGAAGGGGACAGCGGTCCGATTAAATCAACAGCCAACCTCCTGAAAGGCTCGTCTATGATAGGCCGAGGTACCAGTGGGGCTTTGGGCCTCGGCCCCGCCTTCCCCACCCCCTGAACAGGGTGTCGCACGACGGACAGTACGGAGAGCAAATCAGTCACCATGTCGTTGCCAGTAGAAAGCTGCTGGGCCAGCCTTCGCCTTGGTCTTGGTGACACCCTACGGTGTCCGGCCTCGCGGTAATCTCATGCGCAGCCCGGCAACATAACTCCGCCCTGAACGGAATAGGGTACACCAACCGTCTTGGTACCTGGGTCAGCTCGGTGAACGCCGAGTAGGACCGTCACAGTGGTACAGCCGGTCCTTGGTCCAGCCCCACCGCGGCGTTGTCTGAGTACCTAAGGGTGGCTTGACGCCTGCTCGGAGCAGCTTTCAGGCTGTCATCAGCCGCGTAACGCGTGCCTGAAAGACTCTCAACTAGACGTGGCTCCTCATCAATGGATTTTGAGACTGCCACGTCTCTGTCGTTTCCCCTGGGACCTATCTCCTGCATCTTACCCATACCCTTACAAAGCAGGTCCGTTGGTGAGGATTAAGTCTGGGGACCTGGCGGGCCTCCTGGCTCCTGGCTGTCGCAAGTGTGCCTTGGACTAACCTGGCCCCGGAGCATCCTGGTTGTTGGGGCTGACCCTGGCTCTGTGGACCTTTCCTGGGGTGCCCCTGCCTCACCGGCATGACTCCCCAACTGTAGCTGTCTGCCCCTCGTTGCCATGGCTGTGGGGAGACCCTGGGCCGGTGAGCCTTTTCGGGAAGCCTCCTCTCGACTGTATGCTCCCTCACCACAGGCAAGCTAATGCCCCTGTTTTTTTTTTGTTTGGTTTTTTATTCCTCTGATGCCTCACACAGAGGACATCGCAATACAAGCTGGCTTGCTGGACACATCCTGAGCCCTATTTGTTTTACCCGCCTGACCTTATTCCTCTCCACAGGATGGAGAGGTGAGTACACCAGGTCACCACCCCTCATATCTCCTCAGTATGCATCGCTTTCACAACGCATTTGTCAACATTATTACGACATGCGTTGGATGAAACTTACAACATTTAGGAGAGGAGCAGACCTTCGGTGGTTAGGGGCCATCAAAACGGGCTACCAGCTCCCAAGTACTATGTCCTTAACAAAATATAGCTGGAATGTTCGGCTGGATACCCCAACCTTCCGCATTTCCCTGCCCGGCATCCCAGTGCCAAAATACACCCTCGCGCAACTGGCAGCGATGGCACACACGCCTTCCAATTCCGGAGACTAGCGCAGGTCTTTCCGGGTTTCATATCCTTTGGGGAGGACCAGCTCAGTCTCCGACCACAGTCATCTCTGCGCCGGTGTCAGGTGCCATGGCAAAGTACTGGCCTACGGTGACTGGCTGGTAGTTTATCAGGGCCTTTCACCCACACACAAAACATTGGAAAAGGGACTGGGAGCGGGCCCTTCTGGCGACTGGGGACATGCGGCCTTGAATGTCCGGCTGTTTGCAAAGATGACAGGTGTCGGGGTTCACACGATGTGGATGCCATGGGCTGGGGGCCACCTGGGCTGAGGGGTAGGGACTATGGCCCTGCAGGCATTTACCCCTCTCCAACTTGGGTGCTTCCTCGCACTTCGGTGCCGGTTTTTTTGCATATTTCATCTGCGAGGTTGTTGCTGTTGGTGGTGGCCCCCACAGGGTTCCGGTCACCGGAGATGCTGATGTAGGTCTCTGGGCAGTTCGCACAAAAAACGGCTCTCGTAGGCGTATGAGCTCCTTCAGCCTGCTGGGGGTGGGTTGATCTTTAGACCCGACGGTCCCCTGGTCGATGCTCTCTGGAGGGCCTGCATTGATGGTCGGCCAGCTGTCTGTAGGACCCCGCTGCTTAAAATCGGAGCTTCTTTCCTGTACATCTCAGGAAGCTGGATTGTACGTGACGGATCAGTGCCTGCTGATTCCTCGTGGTCAGGGTGGACTAGATGGGCAGGTCCCGAAGATCTCCAGTGCTTTACTTCTGAGAAGAGGAAGTCAGAAAATCCGGGACCCACTGGTCCTCAGGCACATGGTGCTGGCTGGCAAATTTTTTCAAATGCAAGCAGGAAGGTGTCCAGGTATCCAACCTTAATCCAGCCATGGGAAAGTCAGCGCTTAACTTTGGGACTGGATCTCAGGAGGCTCTGTGACTGGCTGGGGTGGGACTTGGCCTTTTCTAGGCTGTAGCAACCTGTTCATCTGGGGGTCTCGGTCCCGCTGACGTTTCCCTCGGCACGATCCCGACGTTGGGCAAGTGTCGCCTCTAGCCGTCGTGGACGTTTGGACAGCTGAGCCTCTAGTTGCCCGCTCGTGACGTCGCAGTGCTTCCGCCTGCTATCCAACTCGCGGACGTTCTTTGCAGCTGCTAGGAGAGGCCTTTGTAGTGTGTGTCGAGGTCCCAGCTCAGGCTTAGACAGTGGACAGCTCTACCTTGCAGGGAGAATATATCTGAGGGTGAGATGCACCTGCGCCACTGAACACCTGTGACTGGCTCCTGAGGTGCATTGCAGCTGGGACTCCCCTCGACTTCATGAGTACCACAGCCTGTCTGGGTCAGAGCTGTGCTGCTGGACTAACTTCACCGAACTGGTTTCCTCCGCGCCTACCGCGTTGCCGCCTTGCCACGACCTGACATCCTTGCAATCGCAAACTTGGTTACTTGACACAAAAACTGCAGCGCTGAATGCACCGATACCTTGTATTGCACTCTGGATGGTCTAGAATGCTTGTCTAATCTTAAGACCCCAGCAGCAAAACCCACTGCTGGCAGTTCTTAGTGTTTTGGGAGTACGGAAGTGCACTCACAAACACTATTGTCTTGATCCTCACCGCTCGTGCCACCAAGATGTGTACGAAAAGTCGAATCGCCTGGGCCCAATGGACAGGGACGACGGACTGACCTTGGGGGCGGTATCTCGTCGTTGCACGGCCCCTCTTAGGTGGTGGCTCAAGGTCAGCCAGATACTGTTCCACTGTTAAACGTCCGCACTCAGGCAACGGGGCAAAAATGCTGCCTCCAGTCTCTCGTTTAGTTTATATGACGGGGTCCGTTTTACGACTTATAACTGGGTCAGGAAACAAACCTGGGTAGCTAATTTACTATAGACTGTGTACTAGCGTTTGTTGTGGCCGCATGATTCAAGACAGACTAACTCAGATTAAAGGTTTATAGATTTAATTAGCCGTTGGAGGGCACTGTGAGAACAAGGTTATCTATGTACAGAATGATAATTATATACAGGTAAAGTCAGATGTGCACATACAATTATGGGTTACAGAAAAAAGGCAGTTAAAATGGGTCAAGTTACCTTCAGGCCTAACTCATGGGGCGTATTTGGCCGGGCTGCTGCGTGTGGATGTTTCTGGACTGCTCTTAGGTGCCCCCTCATGGATAATACTCTAGAGCACAACCTGGTTCCTGCTTTTTTCTGGAGGGGACATGCCCACGTGGCAGCCCCCTACATCAACCCCTGAGGGGTACGGTCTTTGAACTTCCTCCCAACCAGAGTCATGCAGTTTCTGATTTACCAATACACTAAAATGGACTATAAACTCGGCAGTGCATTGGAACTGAACCGAGCCGAGGTAGCACACATCAGAAAGCGGCTGGTACCTTTACCCGACGCGAAGGGTATAGAATCCACTAACTTTATGATCCGGGGGTCCGGTTCTGGATATCTCAGTCCCCAGGCACCCCAGAAACGGTGAGTGGAGGGCTGGCTGTGTGCGGCGGGGAGTTCCATATTTTGAGTTATGAACTCGCCAATGCACCGTTAGGAAATGGTGCCTATAAAATCGATTATGAATATCGGAGTCGACCCGGACTGGGTTGTATTATTGAAGTCTTTGAAGCTTGGGAAGTTTGAGCTAATTAGGTTACATAGGATTCCTTTCAAGGATTGACCCCATGCTGTTTGGAAGCTTCCTACAGAGGCATTTACAATGGCGTTGATTACTGTGTAAATTGAGCTGTCGGGGCTGGAAGCCAGTCTGTGTTCTGATAGATTACAGGATTGGGGTTACTAGGTGAAGTAAAGTGAATTCTTCCTCACAGTAATATCTATGTGTATATATCTCTGCTGGTGATGAGGTCACTGATATATGTGGATATACCCACCAATTGAGTGTTTCTGATGTAATTATATTTCGTGCCCTCTTTTGGGTCCCTGTGGTTCCTGGGGTTAGGACATTGTATGTTGACTACTGTACACAAGGAAGAGGTATTTCTAGGGTCCTAAGGGTGCGTTCACACGGCAGGGGACAAATACCGGTTGGTTTGCCAGCCGGTATTCGTCCGGTTTTGCGGCTGTCCCCACAGCCACGGGGGGGACAGCTTTTCTCCTCGATGAGCGGAGAAGAGCCCTCCCCCCTCCCATTGATGTTTTTAATATTCCGTCCGGAAACCGGAAGGAAGAATGAACATACTCATGTGTTTTGAGCGGCCCGGAGCGGGCGGAAAATCCGCATGCCTGGGTCGGCAAAACCGAGGTGGGGACTGCTGCACCGGGTTTTCCATAGTGCAGGAATTTGTGCTTAATTTTCGGGCCGGTTTTTCAGGCAGTCTGAATACCGCAAACCGGCTGAAAAAGCCGAACGAAAAAACCTTCGCTTGGGGACTAGCTAAAACATTAGGGGCCAGTTCTTTTGGAGTAACTGTGTTATAAGAGAACCCTGTCACAGTGTCTTATGCCAACCCTGCTGAGGACAGTACAGTTAGTGTCAAGACATGCGCTGTTTCCAGCGCTGTGTCCTCTAATCTGTAAGATGATGTTAGGTTTTTTGACTTTTTAGTGCTAAATCTGCAGTTTTCAGCAGAAGTGTTTAAGTTTTTCAAAAACCCCGGACACTGAGGCTAGACTCGCCAACCTCAACTGACAAAAGTATTACTTTGAATAGGTTGAAACATGTGATAACTGTCAGTCGGCGGGGCTACGCTTTTGGTGGGGGGGCTAACAACTGTCATGAATAAGATTTGAGAGCATAAATACTCTGAAAGTGCAGCATCTTACAGAATAAGGGGCACAGCACTGAAAGCAGCAAGTCTGACACTTGCTTGTGCAAGGGGGGCATAATCTATGTGACACGTTCCCTTTAAGTTTTGCTTAGTAGGGCTTTTCACGGAACATTTTTTCATGCCACATTGTTAACTGCGGCATTTATTTTTACAGAGAAAAAAAAAACATATGTTCCTGTCACTGACAAATTTGCTTTTTCAAAAGTGCTCACCTCTGTAATACCTTAGAAATAACAGTCACCAAAAAATACACCTATACATGGATCAAATACACCATATGAATGATACAAAAAAAAAAAAAATAAGTATATATATATATATATATATATATATATAATACAGTATATATATATAATTATATATATTTTATATAATATATATATATATATATAATATACAGTATATATATATATTTTATATATATATATATATATATATATATATAAAACCCAAAACTATTACTATTTAAAGCTCCTGTAATCCTGCCAGACCATGGCCAAACACGACAACCACATGTGACTATCCGTTGTACATAGGTTCTGAAGACGTATCTTACCACCATACAGTGACTGATAGTGGTAGCTACTAGTTGTATGTAGGCGCTCTGCACAATCTAAGTGATTACACTAAAGTTATTTAGTGACTCACAGGCATAGGTGTAACTTTAGTGGGGTACGGAGGGTACTGGTCCCCGCACTTTTTTCTCGGTGGGGGACGGTACACCCCACTTTTTAACCACTTCAATAAAAAATAATCCATATGAAAGCATGAGAATACGTAAGTGGGGAGGGTAAAGCACAGAGGAGGAAGAAGTTAACCCTTTGCCTCCTATATTTCTGTGCATCTTGGGGGGAGGGGCTGCTTCAGAATGCTGCTCACAGTCCAGCGCACTCTGTATCTGGGGCTGTATCTTTCCCTCCCACTGTATATCACTTCCCTATGCTCAGCCCTTATCAGAGAAGAAGAGAAGCTCCTGCCGATTGCCAATTGCACCAGACTACAGGAGACAGGTAAGGAGGGGACAAGGGTGGCAAACTTTGTGTGTTCATGTGACTAGGGTATGTACTGTACATCTGAGATGTGTATATACTGTACAGCCATGTGTCTAGCCATGTCACGTCTTCCCTGCACTTACGTGCCGGGGAAAATGAAAGTGAAGGGGGCCGGCCCCACTGCATTTTAGAAGTGTGGACTGGCCAGTGCGTACTTCTAAAACGCCCGGCATATAACAGAGCACACAGTTCGCCTCGCTATACGCCGTGTGAACATACCTTAAGGGTACATTCATGCCAATTCTGAGGTGGATTCAGTGCTGGTGGATCTTTGTTGCCTCCGTGCCCAAGAGAAAGCGTTCCTGTGTTTCTACTGTCTTGCCATGTTTTCTGACCTCTGCTTATGTTTATCGACTCTGAACCTTTGCCGCCTGCCCCGACCTTGCCGTCTGTCCCCGACTACGCCTACTTCTCGCTTACCACGCTTACTCTTGGCCTCCACTGCAAGCAAGTCACGTCAGGGGTAGCGACCTGGTAGACTCCCGCCGCAGCAAGTCCATCCCGCTTTGCGGCGGGCTCTGGTAAAAACCGGGACCTACTTAGATTCTGCTCACAGGCGTGGCTTACACCATCGCTTGCGGTGGTCCAACGGATCCCGTACCAAGTCCGTTACAGTAAGATCCAGCCATGGATCCCGCCAAGGTGCCTCTGCCTAGCATCGCTGATCTTACGACGATTGTCGCAGCAAATCGCTCAACAGTGCAGCAATTGGGGCCAGCTCTCCGCCATGATGCGTCAGCCCCTTTTGCATCGCCAGCAACAGTCCCCTGCCTCGTCTGTGGCTCCGTCTACCCCTGCGTTCCTTTGGCCATCGTGGGACCCATGTTTCGGCTTCCATTACCCTCCAGCTTTGCCGGGGATCCCAAGCTCTGCCGGGGTTTTATTACCCAGTGCTCCATGCACGTGGAACTGATGGCAGATCAGTTTCCCTCGGAGAGTTCTAAGGTGGCCTTCGTGGTGAGTCTGCCGTCCGGGAAGGCCCTGGCGTGGGCAACCCCCCTCTGGGATAGGAATGACCCGGTGACTGCGGATCTATAGACCTTCCTCTAGGAATTCTGCACCGTTTTCGAGGAGCCGGCGCGTGCATCCTCTGCAGAGACCGCGCTCTTGAGCCTTCGTCAGGGCGACTCGTCTGTGGGTGACTATGCGGTCCAATTTTGTAACCAGGCTTCAGAGCTGACTTGGAATGATGTCGCCCTCTGTGCTACTTCTTTTAAGAAAGGTCTGTCCAGCAGGGTTAAAGACGCTTTGGCAGCAAGAGACCTCCCGTTCTCCCTGAGTGAATTCATACACATGGCCTCCCGCATCGATGTAAGGTTCGCTGAGAGGCAGGAGGAGCTCCGCCAAGAGAGAGACTTGGCACACCCCCGTCGGCTGTTTCGCCTGGCTCTGGTATTCCAGCGTTCTCCATTGTCACCCTCTCAAGACTCCGATGTGGAACTCATGTAAGTGGACCGGGCCCATTTATCAGAGCAAGAACCTATGTCTCTACTGCACCAGCCCGGACTATTTCCGCAGAAGCTGTCCACTACGTCCTCAGCGTCCGAGTGCCGTAGGAGAGGCGTCCCTAGGTGCTGTTTCCTCCTCTCCACGTTTGATGATGCCAGTGGAGGTGATATCTGACGCTGGTCTATCGTTCCAGAGTTCTGCCTTCCGGGACTCTGGTCAGCCAGGAACTTCTTTCCATGCCCCCTTTGGTAACCTGATACCACTTTGCCAGTTGCCCGTCTGCAAAAGCCTCTGCTTATTTCTTTGGTCAGTGGGGAGCTCCTCAGTTGACCCCATCCATACATAACCCGGCTGGGGGACCCTTCATGTAGGGGCCTACATAAGGGAGAAGATCATGTTCCTCCGTTTGTCTTTGGTGCTTCCTCTGCGATTCTTTTGGGGTTTCCCTTGTTTACAACGTCACACCCCTACCTCGACTGGAAGACAGGGCAGGTCGGGATTGGGGACCAGAAATGCCAAACCTCTGTTTTGGAGGGTCCCCACGCCCGGTGCCTACCACTTTCCACATCCGCCCCCCAAAGGGCCTTTGCCAGGCCTGCCTGTAGAGTACCAGATTTTGGGACATATTCTCCGAGAAGGGGGCCGATACGCTGCCACCACATCGGCCTTACGACTGCCCAACTGACCTCCTCCCTGGAACCAGTCCTCCCCCGGGGAAGGGTATATCCGCTGTCCATGCCGGAGACTCAGGCCATGTCGGCCTATATACAAGAGAACTTGCAGAAAGGGTTTATCCATAAATCCTCTTCCCCAGACGGAGCCAGGTTTTTCTTTGTGCAGAAAAAGGATGGTTCCCTACATCCATGTATTGACTACAGGGGACTAAATAAAATCACCGTGAAAAACCACTACCCTCTCCCACTGAGAATTTGGGAGGTGGACGAGTGGAAGACCGCTTTTAATACCCGAGATGGACATTTTGAATATCTCGTGATGCCCTTTGTGCACTGTAACGCTCCAGCTGTGTTCCAAGAATTCATCAATGATGTCTTCCGGGATCTGTTGTACACCTGCGTCATAGTGTATCTAGATGACATCTTGATTTTCTCCCCTGATCTTCAGACTCATCGGACCACAAGTGCGCCAGGTTTCGCGACGTCTGCGCGAAAACCAACTGTACACCAAGCTGGAGAAATGTTTATCCCATCAGACCAGCCTACCTTTCCTCGGGTACATAGTCTCGGCTAAGGGCCTGAAGATGGACCCAGCAAAACTCTCTGCAGTGCTACAATGGCCCCGTCCTGTCAGCCTATGGGCGATATTGGGCTTCCTGGGCTTCGCAAACTATTACCGGCAATTTAATTCCCACTTCTCTACCTTGGTGGCTCCAATCGTGGCCCTCACTAGAAGAATGCGAACCCGAGATGTTGGCCTCCGGAGGCTGAGAAGGCGTTTATTGATCTAAAGACTGCCTTCACCACAGCACCTGTCTTAGTCCGGCCTGATCCCGAGAAGCCGTTCTCCTTGGAGGTGGATGCCTCTTCCGTAGGGGCAGGGGCAGTCCTCACACAGAAGAGCCCCAAAGGCAAGATTCTCACATGTGGGTTCTTCTCAAAGACCTTTTTCGCCGGCGGAGCGGAACTAGCCATTGAGGACTGGGAAAACTCTGGCAATCAAGCTAGCCCTGGAGGGAAAGGCGACATCTGCTGGAGGGGGCTCGTCAAACCAATCGACATCCTTTACGGATTTACAAGAATTTACCCGTATCTTCAGACGGCCCACGTTAAACCCTCGCCAAGCCTGGTGGTCTCTCTTTTTCTCACGTCTTGACTTTCGCATTCACTTCCGACCTGCTGAAAAAAACGTCAAGGCTGATGCCCTCTCCTGTGCCTCGGATGTGGTCGGTGAAGAACCCGTGTCACAGCACATTAGTTCTCCCAGATGGTTGGTTCACGGGGCTCCCGTAGATCTCCAAAACATTCCTAGGGGCAAGACTTATGTGCTGCCGGCACTCAGGAAGAGGATTCTGGAGTGGGGGCATAGCTCCATCTTGGCTGGCCATCCCGGAGCACGGAAGTCCTACACTCTGATCTCATGGCACTACTGGTGGCTGACTCTGGCACAAGATGTCAAGGACTTCACCCTCTCCTGTGTCACGTATGCTCGGAACAATTCCCACGCCACAGGCCCGCAGGTCTCTTGCATCCACTGCCGTGCCAGAAATTCCTTGGACGCACATAGCCATGGATTTCATAACAGACCTACCGGTTTTCTCTTGGAATTCTGTCATCTGGGTGCTTACGGACGGGTTCTCAAAGATGTCCCACTTTGTACCTCTTCCCGGGCTGCCATCTGCTCCACAATTGGCCGGTCATTTCTTCCGGCATATTTTCCGGCTACATGGGTTACCTTCACACATCGTCTCCGTTCGCGGTGTTCAAGTTGTATCCTGATTTTGGCGTGCGTTGTGCTTCTATCTGCAAGTCAAGTTGGACTTTTCATCGGCCTATCACCCTCAGTCCAATGGGCAGGTGGAGAGGGTGAACCAGATTCTGGGAGAATACCTGCGTCATTTTGTATCCGGACGTCAGGACAACTGGGCCAAGATGGTCCCTTGGGCCGATTTCTCTTATAAAACCCTCAAGACTCCAGATGCAGCCGGCTTCTCTACATGTTTTGTGGTCTCAGGCCGCCCCCCCCACCCCCCCCCCCCCTTTCCCTGCCCACTGATTCGGAATGGCCCCGCCTGTCAATGACCCAAGTTCGGGGTATCAAGGCATCCTGCCCGTATGAAAGACTCAGCAGACAAAGGAGAAGAACCTGCCCCGACGTTCCTCCCAGGGGACAAAGTTTGGCTCTTTCCCGAGGTACGTACTCTGAAGGTTCCCAGTTTTTAAATTTGGGCCCTCGCTTCCCTCGGACCCTTCAAGGTGCTTCGGCAGCTGAATCCGGTGACGAACAAGCTCTGGTTTGCCCTCCAACTCTCCGGATTTCCCAAAAATCATTCCCTGTCTCCCTCCTTAACCTCTGGTTCTGAACCTTCTCTCAGAAGAACGTATCACCTTCCCCGGTAGCTGATTCCACTGACATCTTCGAAGTAAAAGACATCTTGGCTATGAAGACGGTCAGAGGAAAGCGTTTCTATCTCATGGATTGGAAGGGCTTTGGACTCGAGGAGAGATCCTTGGAGCCAGAATCTAATATCCTGAATCATGATCTCATCTGCAGATTTCTGCAGCCTAAAAAGGAGGGGAGGTCTAAGGGGGTGGTACTGTAACGAGTCGCGGCGCGATCCGGTCCACGGATCGCGGGCGCACCCGTGTCCCGATCGGCGGGTCCCCGTGCTGCTGGCCGTGGTCGCACCCATCCCATCCACTCACCTGACCTCGCTCCTGTTCTGCTCTCTTTCCCTGTCGGCCGGATTGCGCGTGTGCCCCACCTAGCGCGCGCGCGCTCGTTCATGTAAATTTAAAGGGACAGTGCGCCGGTAATTGGTTAATTGCCGGGCGCTGACTCTGTATAGTTTTGGGATCCACGTCACTTCCCTGCTGGATCTTTGTTGCCTCCGTGCCCAAGAGAAAGTGTTCCTGTGTATCTACTGTCTTGCTGTGTTTTCTGACCTCTGTTACGTTTATCGACTCTGAACTTTTGACGCCTGCTCCGACCTTGCCGCCTGTCCCCGACTATGCCTACGTCTCACGATTCTGTACCACGCTTACCCTTGGCCGCCACCGCAAGCAAGTCACGTCAGGGGTAGCGACCTGGTAGACTTCCGCTGCAGCAAGTTCATCCCGCTTTGCGGCGGGCTCTGGTTAAAACCGGGACCTTCATAGATTCCACTCCCTGGCGTGGCTTACACCATCACTTGCGGTGGTCCAGCGGTTCCACTACCAAGTCAGTTACAGCAAAACGCCCCCATTGTGATCCAGAGGAAGGCAAAAAGCCCCATGAGGTAGAAGCCAATTGTCCTCATTTTAGGGAAAAAATTCCTTCCTGACTCCAATCTGGCAATCGGAATAATCCCTGAATCAACAACGCTACTCCAGAATCCTAGTCACTATAACTTGTTATAATATTAAGCTCCAGAAATGCATCCAAACCCTTTTTGATTCTGTTCATGAATTCACCATGACAATTTCCTCTGGCAGAGAGTTCCACAGTCTCATTGCTCTTACAGTAAAGAATCCCCTTCTGTGTTTATGTAGAAACTTTTTTTCCTCTAGACGTAGAGGATGCCCCCTTGTTCTTAATACAGTCCTGGATATAAATAAATTATGAGAGTGCTCTCTATATTGACCTTTAATATATTTAAACATATTTATCATGTCCCCCCGAAGTCGTCTTTTCTCTAAACTAAATAACCCTAATCTTGCTAATCTTTCTGGGTATTGCAGTCCACCCAGTCCTTTTATTATTTTTGTTGCCCGCCTTTGTACCTGTTCAAGCTCTACAATTTCTTTCTTGTGCACGGGTTTCCAAACTGTACACAAATTTAATGTAATTTCTGGGGTACAGTGAGTAATTTAATGTAATCTCTGGGGTACTGTGTAATGTAGTAATCTCTGGGGTACAATGAGTAATTTAATGTAATCTCTGGGGTAAAGTGTGTAATGTAATCTCTGGGGTATAGTGTGATGTAATCTCTGGAGTATAGTGAGTAATGTAATTCGTTTCTAGGGTTCAGTGTGTAATATAATACATTTTTGGGGTACAGTGAATCATATAATTTATTGAGTACAATGTGCAATTCATTTCTAAGCTGCAGTTAGTAATGTCATTTCTGTGGCTTCCATGTGTAATATAATTCATTTCTGGGGTGCAGTGAGTGATGTCATTTCTGGTGTATGGTATGAAATAAAATAAATTTTGGGGTACAATATGTGATATAAGTGATTGCTAGGGGTACAGTAAGATTGGGTTCTTTTATTTTCCTCATTCTGTTGTGTAACAAATTTAATGGAGTAGTGAAGGGGGATGGGAGGGGTTAAGTGAAATTTGCTGCATTGCACAACATTTTTTATTTCCAGAGGGGGAAATATTATAGGTGCGCTGGGTCGGTTTCATTGCCAGGGCTGCTTTTTAGTCCCAGTCCGGCTCTAAACTTCAGTAATTAGAGAGCCACTCATAACCTTACGGTTTGCACCAAAAGTGGTTGCTATAAGGACTCCGCCTGGACCTGCTGGGGAGCTCACAGCACTCCCTCAGACCTCTTAGCTGGGTTAGAGGGGGACACTTTACTGCAGGAAGAGGAGGGGAAGTGAAAGGGAAGGTGAATGAGGGAGGGAGGAATAGGAAGATAGGGGATGAGAGAGAAAATTGCCCCCCCCCCACACACACTTTTTGAACCAAAGTTACACCCCTGTTCACAGGAGATGTCTCTACTGATCAGAGTCGTACACTTTCTCTTCTCCTGGCCATGATTTGTCTCAGCAGAATTTACCAAAAAAAACATTTTAGAATCCTCACTTTGCCAGCACATATATATGTATCCACCTACTGGGGGGTTTATATAACTACCTTCCTAATGGAGATTTATACAGAAAAGCATGGTGACGCCCTATCCCCACAGCAACTAGCTGTTCAGTGATAGAAAATATAGGTGCCTACTGTGGGGGATGGGAAGTCACCCATTGTTTCTTTAAAGGCCCCCATTAGTTAGACCCCCTCCCAGTAGGTAGGTATATAGATCTCATTAGGTAGGTATATAGGTTATATGTTCCCCAGAAGTTAGGTATATAGTTTTTGTCCCCCAGTAGGTAGATTTATAGGTAATAGGGTCCGCCAGTAGGTATATAGGTAATAGGGTCCCCCAGTCTGTATATAGATAGGTAATGGTGCCCCCAGCATACCTAGGTAGGTGATAGGGCCCCTAGTACATATATGCATATTTTTCTCACTATTTGACTCTGACCTGAAATCAGAATAAACCATTACCCGTTTTAGGTCAAATAGGTTTACCAAATTAATTTCTATTCACAAGGATTTTTGGTTTTGCCACCCCGCCACCTGACAGGTTTCTAGTTCAGTTGCGTTTGATTACTATAGATGGTGTACTTTTCTCTCTCTGATATAGAAGGGGATTTCTTGGGGAATTATTGGAAACTCCAATGGGGAGGGAGGGAGAAACGGTCCTTGGGGGGAAACTGGAACCTAGTCGAGAGGATAGGAATAGTTTATAGGGACCATCCATTACTGTAGTCCGTTGTAGTCGGTGGGATGGGGGGCTTAACAAATCATATTTTGATCAACGTGTGAACTAAGAACTTCAAAGTTTTTTTCATATATTGTAGCTGAGAATTAATGCTTTGTAGGGTTGTTTTCCTTTTGTTTATGCTTTTTTGCTGATGGTGTACTACTGATATTGGAGTGTGTGTATATGTTACCACAGCCATGTCAGTGTACACCTGGGTTCACATGTGTTTTTAGAAACTGTTTTTTTGTGCAGAACTATACGTTGCATTTGGCAAGTATTGCTTTTACTCATACAGGAGTAGTGGATGCCTCCATTTTTGGGTTTCTGCACCCTCGCACCAACTGCACAGGTTAATAGATCAGTGCGGTTGCTCATATAGCTGATGCTTTTTCTCTCTGGATTATAGAAGTCTGTTGACTCAATGAGAGGTCTGAACTGGACCCTAGTGAAGGAGGTCGGAATAGTATGAAGACATCCCGTAACTGAGGTCTCCGTTGTAGTCGGCAGATGCTAATCCATATTTTGATCAATACGTGTGAAACTAGAACTCAAAGTTTTTTTCATATATTGTAGATAGCATTAATGCTTTTGTAGGTTTTCTTGTTGTTTTTTTTTTTATAATATTAGCGGGGGGGGGAGGGGGCTCTTTGTGTATTTATATATACCTGACCCCAACACCATCAGTATCCCGGTTGTTACACTTCTCCTAGTGAAGCCCAGAGCAGACAGCGTGATGACATGATCACGTCGCCTGAATGATGATGCACAATTGTCCCTTAGTACGTTTCCTTTAAAGGGGGGGTGAGGGGCCCTTTAAAACAAATAGTCCCCTTTTTTTTAGTTGGTGGGGGGGGGGTAAATCGGTTATTAAACCCCACAAGGGGGGCAAAGGGGGGGGGGGGGGGCGGGGGTGGGGGGGGAGCAGAGCGCTGGTTGAGCTCTGCTGCACTAAGGACCCATGTAGACATTACTCAGAATGCCCAGGAAACAGGGGCTAGGAGCTCTTAGGCATGATATGCGGGCCAGACTCTGATCCTTGTGGTGGCAGGCCCCGCTGTGTCAGACCCAGGTAAGGGTAAACAGCAGTAATGGGGAGGGTAATGAAAACTGTACACCTTTGGTGGTTGTACAGGATGGTACAACTCATGTAGATGGCATCAAACGATAGGTAGCAACAGCTTGGTTCCGTAAATGTCTCAGGCAATCCACCGCACTTTAACTGGTTCACTGGGTATATAGTAACTTTCTTTCTTCCGAATGTATTGAATGCGGTATATAATATGGACCTATGCTGGCACTCAAGGTAATGATGGGTAATATGGAAATATGGTATATGTTCAAATGCAGGGGTCCCCAACCGCTGGTCCGCGGACCAGCCCCGGGCCATAGCGCATCCTCTGCCGTGTCCGCGGGGCCCCCCAACGTGGCTTTCCCAACAACCCCCAAATGGGGGGGGTGCACTATTTGGCCCGGGGGGGGGGGGGGAGCGGCTCCCCCACAAACCCGTTTTTTGGGGACCCACCCTTTTTTAGTTCCGGGGGGTAGGGGTGGGGGGGGAGGGGCCCCGGGGTTTAACGGGAAGGGGGGCTTTTAATTTTAGGGGCGGGGGGAGGGGGGTGGGGGGTTTTCGTTCTTAAAATATTTTAAAAAAATAACAAAAATATCCCCCGGGGGGGGGGGGGGGGGGGCCACGCGGGGGGCGAGTAAGCGAGCTGCATACAGCGTGAGGCATGGCAATCACTATAGAGAGAGAAGGGGCGGTGCGATTACCATCTCTGCTTTCCCTATCGCTGTAGATGCGGGGGATCCTGAGCTCGCATCTACAGATCAGCAGGCAGGGGGGATGATGCAGTGGTGTCGTCCCCACCCCACTGCGCCCGCCACGGTCTAGCTGAAGAGTGCTCCTGGAGGAAGCAGCTCTGGCAGGGGATCCGGGTATGGTGAGTAACTTTTTTCTTGTTTTCTTTCATTTTTTTTTTTTTTTTTTTCATAAGCTAGGCCACTGAGGGGCCATATATGGATTTTTTACTACAGGGGGTATATATGAATGTATTTACTACAGGGGGCTTATATGAATTTATTATCAGGACGGCCATATATGAATTTATTATTCAGGGTGGATATATATGACTTTATTACTAAGGGGAATATATATGACTTTATTACTTACAGGGGCTATTATGAATTTATTACTACAACGGGCCATATTTGAAGTTATTATACAGGGGCTATATATTAATGGAATTACTTACAGGGTGCAATATATGAAATTTATTGACAACTTACAGGGCGGTATGCATGAATTTATTACTACAGGGGGCCATATCTGAATTTATACCAACTACAGGGGGTATATATATGAATTTTTTTATACAGGGGGCCATATATGAATTTATTACAACTACAGGGGCTATTATATGAATATATTACCTACAGGGGGGCCACATATATGAATATATTACAAGTACAGGGGGCTATATATGAGTTTATTACTACAGGGGGCCATATATGAATTTATTACAACTACAGGGGGCTATATATGAATATATTACTACAGTGGCAATTACTACAGAAGTGGTAAGGAGATCTAATACCAGTTGCACATCATAAATGCGGGAATTTTTAGTATTGTAGCAAGATGAAGAATTAAGAATATTTACAACTATATTCGACACAGAGTGAAAGATTTCATTACCTGCTGTACAGACTTCGTAGTGTATGTAATGTGGTGCAGGTGCGGCTTTTACTACATAGGGAAAACAATTGACCACTTTTTAAAAGAATTCAGGAACATTTCTATTCAGTAAGAACGGGGAAGGGTGCTCCGAGATTTGTGTCACATATGCGAGAAATGCATGCAGGAGACATTTCAGAGATTAAGTTTGCAGGTATAGAACGTATAACCCCTAATAGCAATATTAGTGACAGGCATAAGAAACTAGTGCAGTTAATATCCAGGCGGATTCTGCGCACGGAAGCATTAGGACTAGAGATGGCCGAATTTCTCAAAAATTCGGTTCGGTCACTTCGCCGAATTTTCCGACAAAATTCGTTTCGGTCCGAATTACTTCGGCACGATCACGTTAAAAAACAGCTATTTCAGGCTGCCAGAGCCTGCTGGGTGCTGTTAGAACCGTAGTGCCATGCTTATATATGCAGAGAGGCGCTTGGTTTTGGTCTTCATAAATGTTGTGTTTTAGTTATTGGGGGGGGACACGCAATGTACTGCGCCGACTTTAGAATCACTTACTATAAATTCCATGGGCACTTAAGAGGGCAAAACTGACAAAAACTGAAGCGGAATGTTGCTGATAAAGTCATGCCAGAGAAAGTGGAAAAAACAAGCTGAGAGATCAGTCGGGAACATTAGTGATAGAGTGTGGAGGTGACGGGGAGCACAGCTGCATGAGGTCAGGCCGTGGCACAATGGACATTCAGAGGCGGCAAAACTGTATTAGGCCTCCAGAGTGGCACCAATCACACAGTGTGAGAGGTACGGCGGCAGCAGTTATGAGGTCAGACAGTGGCACAATGGATTCTGGAGGTGGCAAAACATTATTAGGCCACCAGAGTGGCACAATCACACAGTGTGGAGATCCACGGCGGCAGCAGTATGAGGTCAGGCAGGGCACAATGACATTTGGAGGGCGGCAAAACAGTTTTAGGCCACAGAGTGGCACAATGATACAGTGTGGAGGTCCCGGCGGCAGCAGTATGAGGTCAGTCAGTGGCACAATGACATTATGGAGGCGGCCCAAAACAGTATTTAGGCCACAGAGTGGCACAATGATACAGTGTGGTGGTCACGGCGGCTGCAGTATGAGCGTCAGAAGTGGCACAATGACATTATGGAGGTCGGAATAAACAGTATTAGGGCACAGGAGTGGCACAATCACACAGTGTGGAGGTCACGCGGGCAGCAGTATGGAGGTCAGACAGTGGCACAATGCATTTGGAGGTGGCAAAACAGTATTGGGCACACAGAGTGCACATTGATACAGTGTGGAGAGTCACGTCGGCAGCAGTTGATGTCAGACAGTTGGCACACTGACAAATTTCTGGAGGTGGCAAAACAGGAGTAGGCACGTGTGGAGGGCACGGCAGCAGCCCACGGCAGCAGCATGAGGTCAGACAGTGCCACAATGACACAGTGTGGAGGCACGTCAGGAGTACAGCAGCAGCATGAGGGTCAGAGAGTGGCACAATGACATCTTACAGGTGGCAAAATAGTATTAGGCCAATGAGCGCACAATGACTGAGAGCGGAGGTCACGGCGGCAGCAGCACGATTGTCAGGCAGTGGCACAATGACAGAGAGTGAAGGTGATGACAGGAGCAACAGCCATGAGGTAAGAGAGTGTGCACAATGACAATTCTGCAGGTGGCAAAATAGTATTAGGCCACTGAGCGGCCACATGTACTGAGAGCGGGAGGTCACGGCGGCAGCAGCATGAGGTAAGGCAGTGGCCACAATGGACAGAGATCGTGGAGGTGATGACAGGAGCACAGCATGAGGTCAGAGAGTGGCAAATGACATTCTGAGGTGGCAAAATAGTATAAGGCCACAGAAGCGGCACAATAGACTGAGAGCGGAGGTCACGGCGGCAGCAGCATGAGGCTCAGGCAGTTGTCACATGACAGAGAGTGGAGGTTGATGACAGGAGCAAATCAGATGAGGTCAGAGGGTGGCACACTGACATTCTGCAGGTGGCAAAATAGTATTTGGCCACAGAGCGGGCACCAATGACTGAGGATGCGGAGGCTCGCGGGCAGCAGCATGAGGTACAGGCAGTGGCACAATGCAGGAGAGTGGAGGTGATGACAGGAGCAACAGCAATGAGGTCAGAAGTGCACCAAGGACATTTCTGGAGGGTGGCAAAAACAGTACCAGGCGCAGAGTGGCACAATGCACAGTGTGGATGTCCCGGCAAAGCAAACAGCAGCAGCAGCATGTGCACATAGAGTGGCACATTGAAGCAGTGTTGAGTTGGGTGGCAATACCAGTCCCTGGTAAGACTGTGGTAGGCAGATGGAGAAACTATCAAGCAGATGTTTGGCATCAGGCGGGTGGCGGCCTCAGAATAGTGGGTCTGTGGCAGGTGTTTGAACCCAGACTGACGCATAAGGCATTGGTGTTGTGGAAAGCCTGCCGATCCCGACTGATTCATCTTGACAAAGGTCACGTCGATTCAACATTTCCGTGAACAAGTGGGTTCTCTTGGGGTAACAGAAGGCCCACGCCGCACTGAACACCCGCTCTGATGCCACACTTATGGGACGGGCAGGGACAGCATTCCTCCACTGCAAAACTCCGCAAGTTGCGGCCACCACATCCAGTTTGGTGCCCAGTTGTTCCTGCGGATCTTCTAACTGGGGTGGGCAGAGTAGTGTCCAAGTGGCCACAACCTGTTGGTTAGGGATGCTCATGTCTGCTGCTGCTGCTGCTGCTGGTGGACTGCCTCTCACTAGGCGGGTGAAGGAAGCTGTCATTAGTGACTCCAGGGACTTTTGGGTTACTGCTGATGGTGTGGTACTGACTCCTACCCCCCACCTTCCCCAGCAGCCGCGGCAGTAGTACGTGAGCGTGAGGAACCCCCGGTCAGACCTTGTCAGAGGAGGGACGATGTCCCGCCATAGCAGCGGCCAAATGATTCGGAGGATTTACCTATAGTATTTGAGTTTGTCTTCCCTCTCAATAGCTGGGAAAAAGGATCCAATTTAGGACCGGGTAGCGAGGGTCAATAGGGGTGGAGGCCATAAAGTCATCCCTCTGCCGGATGCGACTATTGGCTGTCCACTAGCCAGGCAATAAGCATTGCAGCGGGACATCTGCAAAGTGGACTCCGAGGGGCGCACTGCCTCCATTTCCACTGGTATACTGCCACGGTGCTTGGGAGTTCATCTGTAGTCTTCCTCATCTCCATCCACCTCCTCCAGCTGTCCTGCTCCTCCTCTCTTGTCACCTGGTAGAAATTCCACTCTTTCACAAGACCAGATGCTTTCTGCTCAATGTCATCCTCCTCCTCCTCCTCCTCCTCCATTTCAGTCCCACCGGAACTCATTTGTGGCCACGAGATGTAGTGCACATCTCCAGTCCCTGCCCAGACAGATTTTTCAGACTGTTCAGGACATGAAGCAGTGGAATGACGTTATTCATCCGTCGTCCAGGCGCTGACAAATAACGTGGCCTCCTCGAATGGCCTCAACAAAAGGCAGGTGTCACGCACTGAGCTGCACTGGCTGACATCAAAGTCTACACAGGGGAGTACTTCTGTCTGCCTGATCATCAAAAAATCGTTAATGGCCTTTCTCTGTTCATACAGTCGGTTCCAACATGTGCAGGCTGGTATTCCTGCGGGTGGGAAACATCGCATATCAGAGGCGTGTTGGGGGAGGCCGTTCTGCGCTGAACGCGAGGAGGGGGTTCCTGGCTTTGTACGAATGGATAAAGTGCATGCACAGTTTCCTGGCAATTTTCACGAATGTTCTGAAGATCGGTGGAAGATTCAGGAACCTTTTTACAACCAGATTGAACACAGTGCGCACTTGCAGGGCGCATGGACCATCCCACCTCGTGCAGCGCAGGACACCATGTTCCTCCCATTGTCAGTCACCATGGTTCCGATTTGCAGTTGGCGCGGAGAAAAGCACACATCGATTTCTGTGACTGCATGACGCGGAGCAAGTTCTAACCTGTGTGACTTCGTTCGCCGAGGCAAGCTAGGTGAAGGAAATGGTGACACCGCTGTGCCTACACATGTGGTATGATGGAGCAGTACTTGTGAAGGCTGAGATGAGTGGTGGTGGTTGGAGAAGGAGGAGGCGGAATTGGCGCAGGAGCAGCAGTTTGACAACGTGGAGGAGAAAAGCGGCGTCTCCTGTCCAAGTTGTTGGTGTGCCTGGGCTGGAAGCACATTCACCCAGTGGGCGTAAAGGCATGTACTGGCCTGACCGTAGTTAACTGCTCAGAAAGTCCGACGATGCCGTGTACCTTGGACAAACGATAAGGCTCAAGGACTGACCACTTTCCTGTTTATTATTTATGAAGTGCTGGTACCTGCCTTTTTGGAAAGAAATTACGCTTGGAAAACTCTCATTCTCGGGCTCCTTCCTATTAAGGCACAAGCCTTAGTTCTCTGAATGGTGCAGAGTCCACCCATTTGGAAAAAGGGAGGACTGCAGTACCAACAATTGGAATGGAGCATGGTCAGCTGCTGCACCTTAGGATGTTGGGACCGCATACTGTTGTCTCTTTACAATCGCCTCTCTGAACGATGCTGGCGCCATGTGTAGCGAGGAGCAGGGAGAATCTGGACGTGAGAGGACGTGCAAAGAGAAAACAGCTGCCTTCTGACAGAGGTGGTGGACCTTGGACTGGCTGAAATGGCATGCGTGCCACTGGCCGCTGCTGCTGCTGCAGCGGCAGGATGGACCACACATCTGAGCCACGTTTCTCCCAGGCCACCGGTGGGACTCGCTGCATGTGTTGACGCAGGGCAGTTGTGACAACGATTGCTCCCTGGCACGCTTCACTTTCTGCCCACTGATTTCTACATATACCCATATTCGGTCCTTTTTTCACTTTTCTCCCCCCCCCTCCACCCTCCCACATCCGGTGTCTTAAGCAAAGAACTGCCACACCGCCGAGTAGCTGAATTTTACCGCCAACGCTCCGCACTGAGTGGACTACTTGCCGCCGATCTGCCTCGTCCTGAGCCCCAGTGACCGTACGTCTTGGACCCTGCAAGCGGGTTTTCTACCCCGTGGCCGCTTGGTCCCGACCTCACACTGCTGCTACCCTGCTGACTCAGCGCCACACAACCACTTGCTGGCTGCGCCGCTGCCTGACGCAGCAAGTGACGCGCCCTCTTCTCCTGACGATGATGAAGCCCTTGCTTCACCCGGCTCCAAGTGCGGTCGGCTACATCATAATCTATTTGTGTTTCAATATTTTTTTTCGAGGTCACTACTGTCCTCAATCACCGGTCTTGGTAAGCCGAGCTGACTCTCAACCACATGACTCCCATGACACTCTCCACATCTATACATTTGGCCGCCTACTGCATGAAAGATGGGGATATTGGCCCATTTCTTCGCTGCCACGTAGCTGCTGGACTGCCCTACTCAAATTGTTCATCCTCGCTATTTATAGTGGCGCTGAGCCCAGACCACATAGTAGATCCCTTGGCTGAGGGAATGGATGGGACAGAGGCGGGTTGAGGACAGGTGAGGGCCGTGAACCGCTCCAGGGCCATTGCCAACTAAGTGTTGTGTCTGAGGTTCCCCACGACTCTTGGCTGGGGTTGTTCAGATGTCATCTGGGAGGAAAGGCGGATGACCTAGGCAAACCAATCAGAACCCTTGGGGTTGTGAACAACACCGGCCGCTAGATGACAGCTGGCATTGTCGCCTCACCGAGTGACCCTAGATGCGACGTCCCTTGCTGTGCTGAGACCTGGGGCCCGTTTCAGAAAATGTTTGTGCCACTGCCACTCGCAGTTGCAGAGCCTGGCCACCTCTCTGTCTGACATTACTGTTTGTTCTAAAACTGTACAGACATGTTTGATGAAAGCTATCTGTATACTGATAAATATACCTACCGTTTTTGACTCATGAACCCAGTAAAAAGCTTGGGTAACCCTTGGGATTAATTGGCTCCACAAAATGGCCAGGAAAAATTTACTTGTATGTGTCGTTTACAGCACTGGTGTGTTTTACTAAATGTAAAAGCAAAAACAGGCTTAATTAACTTCGTGTGAATTATGCTACAAGAAAAATGTAAATATTTCGGTGTTGAAAATGGACGGTTTATTTTTGTCAGCACAGCAGCAAAAAAGTTAATTAACCCTGGATGTAATGCGCCAATAGAAATTGAGCCACCACAAACTAGTAGCTTGTAGCGTGTTACAATTGCGTGTTTTTCTACGCCACACAAACAAGAGATACAGTTGTAATTAGCCTTTGCTTTTGGCAATAAGGCTACCAAAAATAAATTCCTTATATTTGGGTTGAAAAAGACGGTTTATTTTTGTCAGCACCCAGCAAAACATACGCTTAATTAACCCATGGACTGTAAAAAGTGCGCCAAATAATTGACCACACAATCTAGTAGCGTGTTACAATTGGTGTTATCTACACCACACAACAGGAGATACAGTTGTATTAGCCTTTGCTTGTGAATTAAGGCTACCAAAAAAAAAAAATATATATCATTTTGCGTTGAAAAAGACGGTGTTATTTTTGTCAGCACCAGCAAACACGCTTAATTAACCTGATGTAAATTGCGCCAAAGAATTGAAGACGCAAAAATAGTAGGTGTTACAATTGGCGAGTTTTCTACGCCACACAAAAGAGATACAGTTGTAATTAGCCTTTGCTTGTGAATTTGGCTACCAAAAAATATATATATTATTTGGCTGTTGAAAAAGCCGGTTTATTTTTGTCAGCCCACTCTAGCAAAAACAACGCTTAATTAACCCTGGATGTAAAATTGCGGGCACAAAGAATTGAGCCGCACAAAACTAGTAGCTTTGTAGAGGTCTAACAATTGCGTGATTCTACGCCCACGACAAGAGATACAGTTGTAATTAGACCTTTCTTGTGAATTAGGCTACCAAAAAAATATATATCATGATTTTGGCGTTGAAAAGACGGTTTAATTCTTCGTCAGCAACCAGCACAACAACGCTTATATTAAACCCCTGGATTGTAAATTGCGCCAAAGAATTCGAGACCGCACAAATAGTAGCTTTGTAGTGTTACAATTGAGTGTTTTCTACGCCACACAACAAGAGATACAGTTGTAATTAGCTTTGCATGTGATTGGGCTACCAAAAAAAATATATATATATTTGGCGTGAAAAAGACGGTTTATTTTTGTCAGCACACCAGCAAAACCAACGCTTAATTAACCCGCTGGATTGTAAATTGCGCCAAGAATTGAGCCGCACAATCTAGTAGCGTGTTACGAATTGAGTGTTTTCTACGAACACAAACAAGAGATACAGTTGTAATTAGCCTTTCTTGTGAATTAGGCTACCAAAAAAAATTATATTATTTGGCGTTGAAAGACGGTTTATTTTTGTCAGCACACCAGGCAAAACAACGCTTAATTAACCCTGGATGTAAATTGCGCCAAAAGAATTGAGCCGCACAAACTAGTAGCTTTGTACGTGTTTCAATTGCGTGTTTTCTAGCCACACAACAAGAGATACAGTTGTAATTAGCCTTTGCTTGTGAATATAGGCTACCAAAAAAAATATATATATATTTGGCGTAGCGTTGGAAAAGTCGGTTTATTTTTGTCAAGCACACCAGAAAAACAACGCTTTAATTAACCCCTGGATGTAAATTGCGCCAAGAAATTGAGCCGCACAAAAATAGTAGCGTGTTACAATGCGTGTTTTCTACGCCACACAACAATAGGATACAAACATTGTTAATTTAGCCTTGATGTGACATAGGCTACAAAAAAAATATATATATATTGGCGTTGAAAAAGACGGTTTATTTTGTCAGCACACAGCAAAAACAACGCCTTAATTAACCCTGGATGTATTTTGGCCAAAGAATTGAGCCGCACAAAACTAGTAGCGTTTACAATTGCGGTTTTTCTACGCCACACAACAAGAGATACGTTGTTAATTTGCCTTTGCTGTGAATTAGGCTACAAAAAAAAATATATATATTTGGCTTGAAATAAAGACGGTTTATTTTTGTAGCACACCAGCAAAACAACGCTTAATTAACCCTGGATGTAAATTGCGCAAAGAAATGAGCGCCACAACACTAGTAGCGTGTTACATGGTGTTTTCTACGCCACACAACAAGAGATACAGTTGTATAATTTGACTTTGCTTGTGAATTAGGCTACCAAAATAAAAAATATATATATTTGGTGTGAAAAAGACGGTTTATTGTTTGTCAGCACACCAGCAAATAACGCTTAATTAACCCTGGATGTAATTGCGCCAAAGAATTGAGCCGACAAACTAGTAGCGTGTTACAATTGCGTTATTTTCTACGCCCACACAAAATAGAGATACAGATGTAATTGCCTTTGCTTGTGAATTAGGGCTAACCAAAAAAAAACGATATATATTTGGCGTTGAAAAGGAAGGTTTATTTTTGTCAGCACACCAGTCAAAACAACGCTTATTAACACCCTGGATGTAAATTGCGCAATAGAATTCAGCCAGCCAAAAAATGAAGTGTATTGTATTGTACAAAACGCTGTTTTTTAAAATGAATACAAAGGAAACCTGGCTTAGCTCCCACTTGGATATTGAATGTATATGCAGGTGCAGTGGGCCGCACACTGGATTTCAGATCCGAATACCCAAACAATCAGAATAGCAATAGAGCAAACAGCTCTGAGACAAGCTGAGATCATACACAAAGTTTATCAGACGGTGTGTAAAATCAGTTCTCCTCAGAAATGCGCTCCATCTACGCAGCAGCACCTTCCCTATCAGTACAGTGAGAGGAGTGTGGCTCCCCAGCGGCGCGTCGGGTCTTATATAGTGGCCGGTGACGTCACAGAATCGCCGTCTTTGATTGGCTTCATTTGCACATGTCAATGCAGGCTATGCCCTTCTCCTCACAGGAGGTTTGCTTTGCCATGTAGCGCCATGTGCTCGCAGCCATTTTATCAATCAAAAGCACACTTCGTTTCACCGAAGTACCCCAAAGTTCGACTTCGGTCCGAAACCGAAGTTTCTGAAATTCTAAACGAAATTCCACTTCGTTAGAATCAATTTCGCCCATCTCTAATTAGAACTTGGGTTTGAATGACAGGAATGATCTTTGTTTTTATATATACGCGCCACTGGATATCGTATAAGTATCATATAGGTGGTAGTTAAAGGGGTCTCCAACCCTATATACTTATGTCCAAACTTTGTAACCTACCACACACCTTAGTTTAAATATATATCAGCTTTATTCAAACCTTTAAAATTTCTCAACATAAAAATATTGAACAAAAGTGGATACTATGTTTAGTATCGTTTGAGATTGCTAAACGTACAGCCCAGGAATCGATAAACATTAAGTAGTCCTCTTTGTTTCAATATTTTATTGATCGGAGAAAATTTAAGTTTGGAATAATTAAAACTGATTATATTTTAAAACTTAAGGTGTGTGGTAGTTTACAAAGTTTGGACATAAGGATTGATCTTTTGTCATTTTTATAAATAAATGTTAGGAGATGTAAGGATTGTTTATTGTCACATTGTATTATATTGTATTATATTGAATTGTACATTGGGATTTGTAGTGCTGTTTGGTTGACAAACACGATGGTGGAGTTAAATAGATGTGCTTACGTCTTACTCCCCGTCATGCCTTGAGAAAGCGTCGGAGGACGCGAAATGGCCATAGGCCATGCTTGTTTGTTTGTGCCGACTCCCGTGTCTATTTTAACAAATAAAAAGATTCACAGGAGAAGAAGGGTGAGTGCTGTGAATACTTTATAATTCTGGGACGAAGTAAAGAATGTTTGCATTAAATACTTTTTTTTATTTTTTTTACAGTTGGATCCTATGGGTGACATTATTTGGCATCCATTAGAGGCATGCATTTAATATATACACCAGGATGTATACATTAAACAGCATCTAGAAATGTGGTGTTTACCTTAGGCTAGATACACACCACATTTCTGTACACGTCATTCCATATGAATTGGCATCCGACATCCAAAGGCTCCCATTGTAAGAAAGATATATGTTTAGTGTATCCATTTTTATCTGAATGCCATTGTACTTTTTTCAGTATACAAATGTATACTGGCCAAACAGAGGCCAAAAGAGCACACTTTTGGACTTTGTGGGCCATTTAATCCCATGGATACTGTAGACACTAAAATAGCGTTTAGATGTTGATCGGGTTTTCAAATGAAAAGTCATTTGAAGGTAAAAATATCCAAGATTTATTCAATGCAAGCACTGGAGGACACACGTAGTATACAGCATGTAGCCTATACAAACTATGGGCGACATGTATGAATCTCACCACGCCGGGACGAACCTTTCCGCGGTTTTCGGCAAACATCTGCGCCAGATTTATGGTCTCGGACGCTGGGGTGTGCTTCATACATTCCTGTAAAGTCCGCCGCGCCTCGCCAGTGTTTGAGGCGCAGTGCGGGACTTAGGGCAGGTTGCGCGACTGCGCCTCAAGATTCGCCGTCCTGAGGAGGATGCGCTCATACATGCGGGGAAAAGTTCCCTGCGCCTCGGCTCCAGTGTGTGGGGCTCAGTGCGGGGACATGGGCGCTGTGCGGGACTGCGCCTCACATGTATTCCGATTGGAGACAGGCTGGAAAACAATAATAATATGGGGGTAATGAAAAAAAAATATTAATTCAATAAAATCAGGTTTATTTCTTTATTTTCGTTAGGGTGTAACGAAAATAAAGAAATAAACAGGATGTTATTGATTTAATATTTTATTTTAGCTTACCCCCATATTATGTATTCATCTTTATATACACCTCGCGGACAATTTGGCAGCATTATATTTGATTTCACCCATGTACCAGTTTTATTTCAGATTTTTGCATTAGGAAAACCATAGGGAGCGTCGCTCGCTCTCCCATTGGTCCTAAATAACCACGCTCTTTTAACTTAGCAATCACAGAGCTCGCTCTGAATTTACTTTTCCCCCATAGAACTATTGAGAAAGTAGCTCGCGCTCTGATTGGTAAGCTGACGAAGCCACGCCGACTTCAAACAATCAGCTCTTTCTCGGCCTTTTTACTTATTTTGAACTGTCCCGCTTGATTATGATGGTCAATTTTTCTCCATACGGTTAAATGAATGGGTACCCTGTCGGATCCTATTCTGATTGGTCAATTCTCCTCTATAGGTTAGAATGGGCAACTGTCGCTCCTATTCTGATTGGCAGGGTTATGCCGTCCAATCAGAAGAGCTTAATCGCTTTGAAATACTGTATTTCCTGGCAATTCTCTCATTTGAAAATTCCTTATGTAGCCCATTCTCGGCGACCAAATTCGTTGTTAGGGATTTAACTGATTTATTTTTATAGAAGGTTTCAGCGCCTTTATCTGATAATGATTTACACTAATAAAAAGATTTTTTTTTTCATACTCCATGCCGCACGGCGCTTAGCGCCGAGTTTTGCATTGCGCCGATCTCTCCATAGACTACAATCGGAGAAGTAGCTCGCGCCTGATTGGCCGAGATAGCCAAGCCCCCGCTAGTTCAACCAATCACTCTTTTCTATTTTTTTTACTGTCTTTTGAATGGTCCCCGCCTTTGATTTTGATTGGTCAAAACATTCCCTCCATAGGATATAATGGGTCTTTGTCGTTCCTATTTGATTGGTCAATTCTCCTCCATAGCTTATAATGGGCCCTTTGTCGCTTCCTATTCTGATTGGTCAATTCTCCTCCATAATTTTATAATGGGTCTTTGTCGCTCCTATTTGATTGGCTGGTTTATGCCGACCAATGAGAATAGCTTACAGAATTTGAATTACTGAATTTCCCGGCAATTCTTTCAAATTGAAATTTCCCCTTTTTGTATTTTTTTTTTTTTTCCAGCGCGGTCTCGGTGACAAAGCGTTGTTCGGGATTTAATTGAATTTATGTTTATAGACGGTTTCAGCTCTTTTTCAGAGAATATTCGACACCTAAAAAAAATGATTTTTTTTATTCATACTCCATGCCGCACGGCGCTGAGAGCCGAGAGGGCATTGCGCCCATCTCTCCAGAGACTACAATGGGAGAAGTAGCTCGCGCTCTGATTGGCTGGGTAGCCAACCCCGCTAGCTAAACCCAATCAATCTTTTCAGCATTTTTACTGTATTTTGAACTGTCCCGATTTTGATTTTGATTGGTTCAAACTTCTCCATAGGCAAAAATGGGCCCCCTGTCGCTCCTATTCTGATTGGTCGAGATAGCCAAGCCCCCGCTAGCTCAGCCAATCAGCTCTTTTTCCTGCTTTTTTACTGTATTTTGAACTGTCCCGCCTTTGATTCTGATTGGTCAATAGTTCTCTATAGGTTTTAATGGTTCACTGCCCGCTCCTATTCTGATTGGCCGGGTTTCTGCCGACCAATGAGAATAGCTTTCAGAATTTGAATTACTGTATTTCCCGGCAATTTCCAATATCCAAAATTCTTGATATTGCGCCGTTCTAGATCTTTGGAAATAAATTTTTTTTTATTATTTTTTATTTTTGAGGTTTGAGCTCTTTTTCTGATAATGTTTTCCGCCTTTATAAAGGTGATTTTTTTGGAATCATACTCCATGCCGCACGGAGCTGAGCACCGAGATTTCTCTTGCGATCTTCTGTATGGTTCCTCTCATGTTCCGTTCTTGCTTCACTTCGCCTCCGCCAGAGCATTTAGACCAAAATAAACCAGGTCTGACTGTCGGAGCTGCAGAGCGCTGCAATGCGCCGTGCTGTGCCGACTCGCGATCGTACATGCCTCGGAGTTTTCGAACACGCCGTGTCCCGCCCCGGAACGCCTACACCGCGCCCACACCGCGCTCCTTGCAAGCCCCTTCATGCGGGGCACAGCTGAAAGTGGCGAACACTGCGCCTAACACTGCATCCCAGCGTCCGACAGGGGGATTCGGGCCGGGAGGCGCAGGCTACTCCAAAAAACAGGCGTAGAGCCCGTTCATACATGTCGCCCTATGTCTTCACCCGGCTCTGAGCAACTTCTAACTTTTTTAACCCAATCCCTTCTCCTTCTTCTGCAAGAATACATTAGCCAATAAATTAAAACATATATAATTAGTTTCCCATATGCTTGTTTTGAACCTAAGATTAGTATATGGAGCCCACCTCTGGGTGTATCCCTTCTCAAACAAAGAACCTTCTCCAAGGAGTAAGATTTCAATTGAATGGATAGGCCTACACAACCAGAATATATTTGTCATTAATGAACTGATGCCACAGTGTCTCAGTATGAGAGGGGCCCCAACTAATCTGAATTCATTTCTTTTCCAGCATACACACTAAATGTACACCATAAATATGGTGTGTACTTAGCCTTAGTTTGCTGAGGCTTCTGTAGGTTGGTAAAGGGATATGTTATTTCTTCCCAGTATGGGGTTTTTACCTTACCCATCATTGCTCACATAAAGCCGCTCATCTGGTTACAGACTATATAGAGTCTGTAGCCAGTGCGGAATGGGATCAGAGCCTAGCAGACACAACAAGGTTGCTGGAGAAACTTTACCTGCTAAAAGGAAAACACTGTGTTGGCTGAAACTAAGGTAAGAAAAACCTTGTGTTTGAGCAGCAAAGTATTTGGTAATCGTCTTTATTTATCTTTCCCCACATGTTAAAATCAGAGGTGTAGCACAGGTGGTGGGGGAGGGTTGGTCTGCTCCGGATGGCACATGTCCCCTTTAGCAGGTCAGTGTGGCATGTTTGTGTGCAGGTCTGGACCCACTGCATCTTTTCAACTGAGGACACATATAGTTGAAAACTATGGTGGAACAGGGAACCGATAGCCATCAGCTCCTTGTCCTGCTGACTTACTCCTGTGAGCTGGATGCTATCCTTTGGCTTACAGGAGTAAGCAGTGCAGGAAGTGTGATAAGGTGATGTCATCCCGCCTCCTGTGATAACATCACCTATATCGATGTCCCAGTGTAGGTGGTGTGATGACATTACGCTGCTACTGCTGGACACTATCTCCTTGGTGGGTGAGAGGTATAATTTTTTTTCTAATCAGGCAGAGGGGATCTACATAGTGACCTACCTCCAAGGGACCTGTATACTCACCTATCTACCTACAGGGGGATAGGTACCTATATGTATGTACCTATCAACCTACAGAGGAGCATAAACCTGGGGCCTCTCTATCTTCCTGCAGTCTGTGTGTGTGTATATATATATATATATATATATATATATATATATATACACACATACATACATGCATATATACATTCTGTACCATCCTGGGGGTACTTATCTCTCAGATCGCTGCTCAGGTGAGCGACGTATTGGCACACCGATACCAGGCTTCTGTTTTCAACTGGCCTCAGCCAGCTTAATTGAGGCACTGGTTTAAACATACAGCCAGTACACCGGGAAAAAACATACAAAAAATAAACCCTCAGCGTCTCTGGCCCTAACTAAACACAGACAGTCCCTCTCTACTCAGGGGGTCTGAACCTAATATCCAGCACCACCAATACAGTCACAGTACAGTATGTTTAAGCTTATCTCAAGCCTTTGGGGGCAAGAGCCCTTCTCCTTGGCTGCTCTGCTGCTCCACTTCCCATAGCAGACCACACACCCCAAAACACCTGCAGTTACAGGCCTTTTCATAGGCCTCCAGCGTGCTGCCAAAACCAGGCCTAGAACAACGGGGAGTGACACCACCATACACAGTTGTCTACTACACGATAAAAAGCTGGACCCAGGAACAGTGAAAAGCACAGGTAACTATACTCCACAGTTGCCATACCATTTTTACTGCGGCTGCCAATGTACATGGCTGGCTCCTACCCCACAAAGACCAGGTACCCTTGGTGGCGTGTTGTTTGCAGGTCTCCGGCTGCACACCCTCTAGTGGCAGAAACATGCGACTACCAGAGGTCGTTCTTCCACAATATATTTAATGGGGGGGGGGTTAATATTACTATATTTATAATGGAGGCCTATCTTACCCTACCTTTGCGTCGGCCGGTGTATCTTTCAATAGATGGGCGGGCGCGATTGTACTACCCATTAATGGGAAACTATTATGTCTACCTAATTGGGGTATACCTACATTAAAGTGGATCACCTATATGCAAACCTATTTTGGGAGTGTGCTTACCCAGGGACACAAGACAAGACTTAAGATGGGTGCAGATAACCATCTTGGAATATTCTTACTGTTAGATTCACAAGGGGGTCATTATTACCATGTGAGATGCTATGGATGGGGAGTTGTACATAGGTTGGGATTGGTAAGAAAGTGCTGTAAAAGTGAGAAGTCTAAGATGTTTGTGGGGTAAATTCTGCAGGGGCATGTCATAGCATTCTAAGTTGGATGAAGAATAAAAGGTAAAGAGAATGACTCACCTCAGAGAAGAAAATAACTCCTCAGAGAAAACATCTCCAGTGAGTCCCTGGATGTCAGGGGTTATGTTGCTTCTGTGTTGGATTGGTGCTGTATTCACTGTCATGGTAACCTGAGTTGGTGTCTGAACATTCTGTGTCTATGGTGGTATTGCAGGTATATTACTTGCCGCGTTTGATTTTGGTTTTTCATAATACCACCCATCCTTTCCTATGGGAGGCGTGATATGACCCAGCACGCTGACCGTCAGGTGTAAGTTCGGGGGAGGCTACATATAGCCCTCCCCTTCCGCCAGAGAGCAGTCAGCGCAGCACGCAAGGTTCAGAGAGTACGAGTGGGCTGTCATGAGCTGATCCCTGGTGTACCCGGGTGATGAATTAAGTGGCCTCGCTGAATTGCAGCGGGCGCATTGTTCATGAGTTGTGGATGACTGTAGGACAGAGTGGAGGAGGGAGCATGCGGGGGCGGGGACGGCGTTCTAGCACTCTTCAGAGAGCTGAGCCCTACATAGAGTGCCAGGATTATGCCCCAGGGTCTTGCCGTACGCACTGGGCAGTGCCCCATCCGCAAAGTCAGTGGCAGGGATGCTTGGCCTGGATGGAATCCAGGTAAGCGGGCAGGCCCTGTGAGGAGCTTCAGGACTGGTCCCCATACTGGGACTGAATCTGGAGCTGCTTCCTCATTCGGTGCTGCAGATACGTCGCGGCCCCCGTTGGCGATGTGCCGACCAGGGGGTTGGCTAGCCCACAGAGGACCTTGGACCAGTGCACTAGGGCGATCTGCTAGCGGCTGGGGATAGGGGCGTTAGGGATATGCTTGATGATACAGTGCTTGGCTGGTCCCTGCATGACCCTCACTGAACCTTTTATCAGGCTACATGGTTGTGGCCTTCTTCATCCCAAATTCAGCAGCCCGTGCTATGTCGGGTTTTTCTGGTATCCCCATGCAGGTTCCCAACTTCCCTCCAGCAGTTTCAGGATTCTAAAAACGCTGAAAATATGATCGCTCAGGCAGCCCATAGACTTTTTAATAGAATAAACAACCTATAGTCTACGCAGGTCGTTTTCTGGCGCTGGTGTATTTAGCAACACGTATAATATGCCGGCGCTTTGAATTTTGTCATCAGTTTCCCATACAATTCCCATCAATTGTAAGGGTGGACAGCTAAAAAACGATCTGCAAGACTCAAATACAATGCAGTTTAATTGGGGCGCAGTTAAAACTGCACCAAATCTGTGCTGTGTAAAAGCACCCTTAGACTGTAAATCTTCCCATAAATCTCAATACAAAATCCAAGCTTTAGTCTACACAGTCTACACAGCTCAGGTTTTCTGGTTGGGTTTCAAATCTGAAAACCGGGTCAAAAAACTTATGACTAGTTTTGAGCGATTTTTATCGACAAAGTTGAAATCGGCAAGGTTTTTTATGGTGATCGAAATTTCCTGATCAATGCGATAATTAAGGTTAAAATGCTGTGCACATCTATTAAGATGCGCCTTTTACGGCGCTTCCTGTAATTCTGGCGGCCAGAAAAATAGATTACAAAATAGGCGGGGTGTGAGTGTGTGCGAGTCTGACTGGGATGTTTTGGGTTTGCGTTTGGCGGGAAAAATACTGACCTGTTTTACTAGAACGCGTTTCTGTTTCAGCCTCAGTGTCTTCAGCGTTTTTAGGGATAGGACCTGCGTTCTGCCCGTGGCCAAACCCGTCAGCGAAAATTTTGTCTATTTTGCACAGAGAAACCTTACTATTGCGTGATCCTTCCCAAATTTTGTTAGATAGAGATTTGAACATTTTAGTGTTTGTAGGAATTTTAAAGCGAATTACCACTGAAATTCACGGCGGGGGGGCGGAGGGGGGGGGGGGGGGCCCCCCGGGGGGCGAACAAGAAAAGTCTATCTATAAAGAACACTGGATAAAGTTCACCCGATTGTGTAGCTTGTAGTGGAAAATCTTTTTATTAACAGTTTGCTATTGAAAAATTTCCGGATATTGGGCGCCGAACTTTATTTGGGTAACCATTTTTAAACTGAGGTCCTTTTTTTGCTGCAAAACTCCCCTTTTATTTTCAGTTAATTTCGATGGTGTTCAATTTTACCCATTACCCCTGGACTGTTTATATATCACCTTGCATTAAATTACAAAAAAGCAATCTTTTTAGTCAGCACAGGGTTTTTTGTTGCCAAAAATACCCGGGATGTAGAAAAAAAAAGTTACGTTTTTTTTTGGGGCTTTT
>JAODAL010017319.1:0-78114 GCA_025379985.1 Phyllomedusa bahiana
TTTTAGTTTTTTTTTTTTTTTATACAAACCTAGCAGGTGGCTGCACATTAAAGGGGTTGTATCATTTCATTAAATGGTTTCAAAAATAAGGGAAACCAGTAAGAAAAACAATTTTGAATTGGTTTGTTTAAAAGCAAAGCTTCTTGTTTTCACAGGACCCCTTTATCTTTGTTTTGAAAACAAGTTCCCTATGGGTCGGTTTCCTCCTTTCTTGTCATTGGCTGCGGCCCCACTTTTTCTTCTGTCGGGCCCCCCGGTCTTATCACAGAAGCGAGTTTTCCTTCCTCTCTCACCCCAAAGAAAGGGCCGGAAACTTTTTCACTTTGCAACCCAGCAGAAACACAGAGGCATGCACCTTCTTCTACAATCAAAACAACACCCAGAATTTTGCATGATCTAATGCAAACATAGACGGAGCTTTAGGCTCCCTTTTTCTACCAAAGTAAGGGACCGACACATTTCACTCTGCACAGCCAAAAAGAATACAATAATAGAAGGGTTTTACAATAAAAAAACACCAGAATTTGCCCGATGCCTAAATGCTCCTGTGTGTAAACAAAACGGGAGATCTCTGCTGCTCAGCATGGTTCGTAGAAGATTGGATTAAATTGTAAAAAACCCCCAGTGTGAGACGAGAGAGTTCATAAAAGCTGTCTAGACTGCAACCCTGTGGTTGAAACTACTTAAAAAATAAGACGCATTGGGAGAAAAACACAGTGACTGGGGCCCCAAAGGGGGGGGGGGGGGGGAAGCCCTCGGGGGAGATAAACAGGAAGGGGGTGGATGATGTCATCGTTAAGAAATATCCAGCGGGAGGGGAAGAAACGCCCCTGAATTTGTAGATTTGAGAGCAAAAAAAACACTAACTAAAGAGCACTACACCCCCCTTTATTAAGTAGGTAAAGTGAAATGTGGACTGTTTGTGCGCCCTAATCAGGGGTATTTTTTGCCCCCGTCTTGCTTTTGCATACCCTTCATTACTTTCTTGCCTGGGTCTGTTCCCTTTCTAATTACAGAAAAATCCGGCTCAGCTCAAAGCCAGTTTGTTGGGGTTCCTGCTATAGTTCTGAGCGAGTGTTCTGTTTCTTGGTTCTGACCTGTGGTGTGTTCCTGACCACTTCATTTGTTTGCTTCCACTTGCTTTTGCTTAGCCCAGACACAGCTTCTGTTTTTTCCTTCGTGCATGAGTATGTCGCTGCAGGGGGTTGAGGATCCCAAAAAACATCCGGGGGCGGGGGCCCTTTGTTTACATTTTGTCAGTAGGGCAGGTTTTAACAGCTTTTTTTCACCCCCCATTAACTGGGCATGATGATTTTTACAAAAAAAAAACCTGCCCAGCGGTCCCTCTGAAGCTCTCATAAATTTTTATTCCCCCCAAAAACGTAATCATAAGCTCTCAAAGGAGCTATTTTTCCAAACGGCCCGAAAAGGGGGGTTTTTGAAGCCACCGAAGTATGGACGAATTACACTTTGTAAACCCCCCCAAAAGTGCCCCGCAAAAGGTAAATGATAGCGGTGGGGTTTTGATTACCTGGTTTTCCCTGGAACAAAAAAACCCGCCCGAAAAAAAAAGTGACCTGTCATTCTTTCGGGGGGGAGTCATTCTTCCTCAGGTATAATACCATGGGATTGTACCCCGAAAAGACAACAGGGTAATTCTAGCTCTCATAGGGGGCCCAATGAATTATGAAATTGCGGGGGTTGTGCTGTCGGGGTGTATTAAAGCGAAAATACCCAAAAGAGCCCCCCGCAATTACACGGTGAAGCCCTTGGTCTGGCTGCAGCAGCAAAAAGTGTACGCAACCATGAAAAATGACAGGTAAACAAAAATTATATTCAGTAAAATTCATATCGGTTGTAGTTTTTTTTGTGTAAAGGACAGAACAGGCGGGGAATTTTGTTTGTGACATAAATGGGGCGTATTGTGGATTTGTGTATAACACATAAACACAGATATATACAGTAAATACACTTTACATACCATGTATACACACATATGCTACCACATATGCATACACACTAAAAATTTGCACAAAACATACATACACCACATATATCACAAAACACCAAACCAAATATATATAATATAATATAATTATAAAAAAAATTTAAAAAAACAATAAACAAAATACTAAAAAAACCCCCCTATTTGTTATTAAAAATAAAAAAAAAAAACCCCGATTTAAAAACCCATTGTGGGTAGCGGCCCCCCAACACTCAAAGTTTGGGGGCATTTTTACCGTCCCCCTTAAAGGGGTGCCTGACTGGGACCCCGTGAAGGAGTAAAAGTGCTATAATGAGTTGTTTGTTAAAATGTATCTTTTAAAAGGGGAAATCAGGAAAAATTGTAAAAGATGACATTTTAACAAACAAGCCTTTCCCTGAGGAATAGATTTGAAGAAAAACATTATCCGAAACAATTATTTTCAGATGCAAAAAAAAAAATAAAAGACTTTACCCGGGGCCGAGTTTGGAAAAAAAATAAAAAAAACAGCTAGTATAAACCGTTAAAAAAGCCCGTTTCTCTCTGATAACACGTTTTAATTCACCTTTTTCAGTTTTTAAGCCATAAAAATAAAACTGGATCTTTTAAAGAAAGACCCCTTTTGGCTAAAATTCTACCTAAATTTCCCCACGAAAAAATTTTTAAAAGACCCCCCAAATATTAAAAAGTTAATGCACCAAGCCGTATAAAAAATGTTCATAAACGAAAACAAAAATGGAGGAAGTAAACCCCTGTGGAAACCAAATGTAAATGCTGTACAGCAGAACAACTGAAAAAATTACATCTGTTCCCCCAAAAATTTTTTTTATAAAATTCCTTTGAATGCAAGGACATACTCTATATGTAATAGACTGTATTGTTGGAAGTATGTGGGTAGGCCCAATCCCCATTACAGGCCCGTTTGAAGGGGCCCGAAACTGCCAAAAAAGGGGGGCGATTTGCTCCAAAGTGTAGCTCGACACTGTACAGAAAAAACATGATAAGGATTTTTTCAGTCTTTAAATTACACCTAGTTTACAGTCCGGGTTGAAATCAGACGTTTCCAAACAGTTCTTAATAAAGAACTTTAGGGATTCTTTATTCCCCAAATGAAACCCCCATTAGGTTTAAAGATAAAATTTAACAGTTCGGGAATGGTTTTATAAGGGTAAAAATATTTTTAAAAAAGGCCATATTCAATATTATTTTTTTTTTTTTTTTTTTATAAAAAGGGGTCTAAAATATTTTTGGGGAATATACTTTCGGAATCACGGGTAAAAATTTTTTTCGTGAAAAAACTTTTATCATTAAGTCAGTAAGACATAAAATTGAGGTCATTTCCCACTTTGTTTTAGGTGGCCATGTATCAGTGGTCTTACAGAGAAAAATTTTTTGGTTGGGTTTTAAAGTATAGCTTTGCCCAGAAATGATGGAAATTTATATGTTTTTGTATGTTGTGAAACTATTAGAAAAAGTTCGAAAATTTTTACATATAAGAATATAATTTTTTCTTTTTTATTCTTGGGGGACTAAATAGTGTTTTATTTTTAAAATGTCAAAATTCCGAGAGGGTTTTCCAACATGCCTTTTGTAGATTAATAATTTATATAGACAAAATCCTTTTTTAAAAGGGCGGTTGTGCCTTTGAAAAAATCTGTATATTCCCCATTCCGGTTTTTCGTTGATTCAAGTTCCACCCCATAAATACCTAGTTTCGTTACTTGAAGAGGTAGAAAAAAATTGTCAGATTATAGGTTGTCTCCTTGCCGTGGGTTTCATTTTTGCCCCATTTAACAACATCCCGATCATGTGACCCTGATTGACAGGTACTCCGCACAATCAAGAACCCCCCTTACATTTTAAAAGTGCCTTTTTGTTACAAAAGATATAGATTGGTGAAAAGTTAATTAATTGAAATTTGACAGTTGGTTTTTGTCTATTTAAAGAACAGCGTCGGTCGTTTATGTTTGAAAAAAGCCGGGGGTTTCCGCCCCCGAAAGCATAAAGACATTCTTTTATATCTTTGTTTTTAAACGTAAAGTGGGATGAGTCCATTGTATTTTTAATAAAGTATAAAATTTTTACTAACAGGAAACTTCATTTGTAAAAACCCCCCCGGATAACATTTCCCTGCCGGGGGAAGATTACATAATATAAATTAATATTATAATATTATATATAATATATTTTAAAATATATTTATTAAATTATACACAAATATATATAAAACACATATATATATTAAAAACAAACCATAACACATACTCACACAATTTACACACTAATACACACATACCTGCAATATTTTAAAAAAATATTATTATATATTATGCACACAAACTATATTTACACACAATTTAAAAAAACAATGATACAATATATAAATAAACGTAAAACAAATATCTTGAGTAATTTTGAAGATTATGTTGTGTTTTTCCTTTGTTATACTATTTAGCAATGGTGTCTACAAGAGGCTACTCACTCACTTTAAACCCCCTGGGCACCCGTGCATGTGTGTTGACTCCATATTTAAGGCTTTGGGAATTGCAGGACAGGTGGGAGTAGGGGCAGCACAGCGGGGGCGGAGCTTTTCACTCGCTGTATGCCACTGAATTTGACTGCCGGGTTTGTGCTTTAATGCTGCAGCACATAAAGTCCTGAGAGGCACCCCTTCCTCCCTCCTTAGATCCTGTCCCTACCTGCAGTCACCCTCCCTTTCTGCCTTCACTGAAGAACAGCTTTGAGCTGCAGATGCCTGGAACCCGACGATCTGATGTTCGGGGCACAGGCAGTATTGTCCGGGGCTTGTGCCCCGAATAAACCTGCCTAGCGATGCCCCTCAGCTGTCACTGCCAGTGATCACATCAGAGGAAGGGGCCTTGGAGTTCGCTCAGGCAAAGTCCAGATCCCTTGTATAAGGGGCTAAAAAGTAAAAATCAGGGGACTGCTTTCACTCCACTCCTTGGCATGGTTTTGTGCCAAAGCTTGTGGCTGACACAGTGGATACCAAACCAAATTTAATGACAACCCCAGAGCTGTGTTGACATGTTCTCGCACCCATTAAGGCTGGGTCCCCTCAACACAAAATGTAAAAGGGGTGGATGAGTTTGTAGGAAACTGTGTTTTTTTAAGTAGTCTTGTAAGCCAACAAGTGGTAATTGTTATGGGAAAAATTCTTATAGGTTAAGGAAAATCCAGCATTTCAAAAATTTTTGGGGCTTCTCATCTTTCTTTTACAAATTTTCCATTCTGGTTGGATCAATCTTTGGAGACAAAAAGTTCAGACATCTTGGGTGAGAACATGTATCATATTAATGTAGGAGTATACATTGAATTTTGTTGCATTACAGAAAATCTAAAGAATATAGAATTGGCAATATTATAGGTCTCATAAATGTTGGTGCTAGACACTTTCCTTATTACACCTGATTACAACTTTGCACCAATAGTTTACACCAAGAAATTGTGCATTACTAAAATAAATTTGAGACATTACGCACTTTACCCACTTGGGAGCAAAAATATGTCTAAAAACACATAGTAGTTATTATATTAAGCACTTTCTGACACCTTTGTGGTGTAAAAAAGTTAAATATTTTGGTGCAGTCTTTTTTTTCCACAAATATTTGCAACTTTTCTTTGACTTGATGCTGGTCTTGACGCTTTTTTCACAAAAAGTGAACAAAGCTTAGTGGGAGTAGTGTGGCCTACCACTGCCTGACACATTTACTATAATTTACAATATAAATTGGTGGATATTGTAGTGAAAGTCTATGCCAGCTTATATTAAGCACCAGAGCATAGTCAGATACGGTCATCCACTTTCAGTATGGTGCTGAGGCTGGGGTAAAAAAAAAAAAAATCTAGAATACCTCTGATCTTACATTCACTCCACCAATGCACTTCCGGTCCTCTCCCCCAATCTTCTGTTGTGTTCCATCCCCAGTTTAAAGAGTAGCTATCACCTCCACACAGAATATAATATTAGATGAAATTATAAGACTTTTTTCCAATACATGTCATTAGCAATGCAGAGGGCTCATGTCATTATTACAGGGGAATAGATTTTGCTTTTACTTTTCTTAGCAGAGCTCTGAAAGTAGCAGGGATTCTCTTTCTTTTTTCGCTTATTCCTCCTGTGCAGGGGTGCTGAGGACAAACTGCTACATACAGTTCAACAGGCACAGACAAAACCCGAGGACATTTGTGTGACAAGGTTTGTCGTAGCTTAATAAAGCTTTTCAATGTTGACGGTTTTCAAATTCAAAAAATCATTTGGAGGTAAAATTAGCCCGAATTTATTCAATGCAAGCATTGTGAGACACACAGCATATATAACATCATTGAGTATATGCTCAAGAATGTCTGCCCCCCAATCCCAGTTTTCCTGGCTTTTTTAAGTTTTTCCTTCGCTGAATACATGTGCCAATCAGCTTTCTTGAAAAACTATTAATTTCCCATTTCGGGGTTTGTCCCCCCTTTTTTTTTTTTTTTTTTTTTAAAAAAAAAGTTTTCCCCCCAAAAAAAAGGAAAAAAAGGGGGGAAAAAAACCCCCCGGCCTTTTAATTTTTTCCTTTTTTTTGGGGGTTTTTTTTAAAAATTTTTTTGGGGGGAATTTTTTTTTAATTTTTGGGGGGGTAAAAAAAAAAAAAAAACCCCAAAAACATTAACCCCTTTCCCCAAAAAAAAAATTTTTTTTTCCCCCCGGGTTTTAAAAAAAAATCAAAAAAAAAAAATTTTTTTGGGGGGGCCCCCTTTTAAAATTTTTTAAAAAGGGGGGCCCCCCTTTTTCCCGGGGTTTTTTTTTTAACTTTTTTTTCCGGTTTACCCCCCCTTTTTTTTTAAAAATTTTTTTTTTGGGGGGGGGAAAAATTTTTTAAAAAAACCCAGGGGGGGCCCCCTTTAAAAATGGGGTTTTTTTGGGTTTTGGGTTTTGGTTTAATTTTTAAAAAAAATTTTTAAAAAAAACCCTTTTTTTTTCCCAAAAAAAAATTTCCAAAAATTCAAAAAAATAAAAATTTTTCCCCCCTTTCCCCTTTTTTTTAAACTTTTTTTTTTAAATCCCCCCCCAAAAAAAAAAACCCTTTTAAAATTTTCCCTTTTTTTTTTAAATTTAATTTAAAAAAAAAACTTTAATTTAAAAAAAAATTTGTTTACCCTGGGGGAAATTTTTTTTTTCCCCAAAGGCCCAAAATTTTTTTTTTTTTAAACCAAAAATTTTTTTTTTAAAAAAATTTTTAAAAAAACCCCCCCCAAAAAAAACCCCCCGGAAAAAAAAAAAAAATTTTTTTTTCCCCCAAAAAAAATTTTTTTTTTTTTTTCCCCCCTTTAAAAACCTCCTTTAAAAAAAAAAATTTTTTTTAAATTTTTTTTTAAAAAATTTTTTTTAAAAAAAAACTTTCCCAAAAATTTTTGGGGGGGGGGGGGAAAAAAAAAAAAAAATTTATTTTTTTCCAAAAAAAAAACCCTTTTTTTTTTCCAAATTTTAAAAAAATTTAAAAAAAATTTTTGGGGGTTTAAATTTTTAAAAAAATTTAATTTTTCCCAACACCCCTTTTTTCCTTCCCCTTTTAAATTTAAAAAAACCCCCCAAAAAAATTTTCTTAATTTTTATTTTCCCCCTTTTCCTCAAAAAAAAAAAAAAAAAAGGTTTATTTCCTTTTTTTTTTTTAAAAAAAAAAAAAAATTTTTTTTAAAAAAAACAAAAAAAAAAAAAAGGGGGGGCCCCCCTTTCCCAAAAAAATTTTTTTCCCCCAAAAAAAAAAATTTTTTTTCCCAACCCCCAAAAAAAATTTTCCCCCCAAAAAAAGGGGGTTTTAAAAAAAAAAATTTTTTAATTTTTTGGGGAAAAAAATTTTTTTCCCCGGTTTTTAACCTTTTTGGGGGGGGCCGAAAAAAATTTTTAAAAGGGGGAAAAAAAAATTTTTTTAAAAAAAATTTTTTTTAAAATTTTAAATTTAAAAAATTTTTTTTTAAAAAACCCCCAAATTAAAAAAATTTAAAAAAGGGGGGTTTTTTTTTGGGGGAGCCCTTTTTTTTCCCCTTTTAAAATTATTTTTTTTTAAAAAAAACCCCCCAAAAAAAAACCCCCTTTTTTTTTTTGGGACCAAAAAAAAAAATTTTATCCCCCCAAAAATAAAAAATTTTTTTTTTTTTTTTTTTAAAAAAAAATTTTTTTTAAAAAAGGGGAAAAAAAAAGGGGGGGTTTCCCCTTTTTTGGGGGCCCCTTTAAAATTTTTAAAAAATTTTTAAAAAAAAAAAACCCCCCATTTTCTTTTTTTAATTTTTTCTTTTTTTTTTTTAAGTTTTTTTTCCCCCCAAATTTTTAAACCCCCGGTTTTTTTTTTTTTTGGGGGGTGTGGGGTTTTTTTTTTTTTGGGGGCCCCCAAACCCCCCTTTTAAAATTTTTTTTTTTCCCCGTTTTTTTTTTAAAAAAAAAAAAAAACGAAAAAGGGTTTTTTTCCCCTTTTAAAAACCCCGGGAACCTTGTTTTAAAAAAATTTAAAAAAATTTCCCTTTTTGGGGGGAACCCAAATTTTTTGGGGGCCGGTTTTTTTTAAAAAAAAACCCAAAATTTTAAAAAAAAAAAAAATTTGGGGGGGGTTTTTTTTAAAAAAAAAAAACCCCCCCAAATTTTTTAAAAAAGGGGGCCCCCCTTTTTAAAACCTGGGGTTTTTTTTTTTCCCCCCCCCCTTTTTTTTTTTTTTGGGGGGGCCCTTGGCCGGGAAAAAAAAAATTTTGGGCCCCCCCTTTTTTTGGGTTTGGGGGCCCCCAAACCCCCCCCCCCCCCTTTTTTGTTTTTTTTCCCCTTTTTAATTTTTTAAAAAATTTTATTTTTTTTTTTTTCCTTTTTGGGGGTTTTTCCCCCTTTTTTTCCCCCCGGGGAAAAAAATGGGAAAAAAATTTAAAAAAAAGGGGGCCCCCCCCCCGGGGGGTTTTTCCCCCCGGTTCCCCCCCCCCAAAAAAAAAGGGGGGGAAAATTTTTTTAAACCCCCCTTTTTAACCCCTTTTAAAACCAATTTTTTCCCCCCCCCTTTTTTTTTCCCAAAAGGGAAAAGGGGGGGGGAAAAAAAAAAAAATTAAATGTTTTTTTAAAGGAAAAAAAAAACCCCCCCCCTTTTTTTTTTTCCCCCTTGGGGGTTTTTTTTGGGAAAATTTTTTTGGGGTTCCCCCTTTTTGTGCCCCTTTTTTTAAAAGGGGGTGGGGGGGGGGGGGGGTTTTTTAATTTTGCCCCCCGGGGGGGCCTATTTTTTAAAAAAGGGGGGGGCCCCCCCCAGGGGGGCCTTGGGGGGGGCCCCCCTTTTTTTTGGGCCCCCGGGGGGGGGGGGGGGTTTTTTAACCCCCAAAACCCCCCGGGGAAAAGGGGGGGGGGGGTTTTTTTTTTTTTTGGGGGGCATTTCCGGGGGGTTCCAACCCGGGCCCCTTTTTTGGGGGTTGGGGGGGGGGCCCCCCGGGGAAACCCCCGGGGGGTTTAAAAAAAAAAGGGGGGTTCTTTTTTTTTTTGGGGGGGGGGGGGGGAAAAAAAAAAGGCCCCCCCCCTTTCCCTTTTTTAAAAAAAACCCCCCCCCAAAAAAAAACCCCCGGGGGTTAAAAAAAGGGAAATTTTTAAACCAAAAAAGGGTTTTTTGGGGGTAAAAGGGGAAAAAAAATTAAAAACTTTTAAAAAATTTTTTTGGGGGTTTTTTTAAATTTTTTATTTTTTTTCCCCTTTTTTCCCCCCTTTTTGGGGGGGCCCCCACCCCCGGGGGGGAAAAAAAAGGGGTTTTTTTTTGGGGGGGGGGGGGGAAAAAAAAAAAAACCGGGGTTTTTTTTTAACCCCTTTTTTTTAAAAATTTTTTCCAAAAAACAGAAGCTGCATAAGCAAACAAGCTGATCATATTAAAATATATTACAACATTATATCCCAAAATCAGGGAATATTCTGAGTTTTCTCTAGCTCCCAGAAGTCAGGTCCTTTATAAACCCCGGGAAAACGGGTCTCTGGTCAGTGCCGGCAAAACTGACAAGCGGTGTCCTAGAAGGAACCTTGTCTACAAAAACCGGGGGCTTGGGCCCCTTGAGACTCAGGGGGCCCCCGGGTCACTAAAAAAAACCCAAAAAAACAAGATATTTTCCGTAAGTCAGGTGATATCCACTGTTTTCAGCACCCGGGGGACAAAATGCTTACAACTTAAAGGGTTAAATTTAAAAAAAATAGTGACATCCTTTAGGTTAAAAGAAAAAGGTAACCTGTAATAATCCTACAACAAAAATAAAATAAGGAAGAGAAGACTAAATAAAAACCCCTTTTTTTACAGTAATCGTTAGTCCCAAAAAACTGACCCAAATTTACCAAAATGGAGGGTGTTTTCTGGGGGAAAACTACAACCATTGGCTCTTCCCCTGGCCCCCCCCTGAGTCTGGCAGGGAGGGAACCCTCCTTTTCTTTCCATCAATTGGGAAAAAAACTCACCAGCTGTAAAACATCATGTGGAAAAACATGGCTTTTTCATATAACAAGAAGACAAACAAAGAGTTAAACCAGACCCCAAAGAAGAAACCACAAATTAAAAATAAAACAAACAAAGAAAAAAAAGGGACCTTTTATACAAATTTCCCCACATACAACACAAAAAAATTCCCGACTAAACAAAAAGAAAAGGAAAATAAAATAAAAAAAAATATCAATGCCAAAAAAAGCAAAAAAATGGCAATGATCAAAATTAAAATATTCCTAGACTTTAGAGTCTTTCTTCAAATCAATATAAAAAAATTTTGTAAAAATTCATTCTTCATTCCTACAAAAAGAACAAAAAGGTTAAGATTTAATTTTTGGCCCCCTCTTCACCTAAAAAAAAACATTTTTGGGAAAAAAACAGTAAATAACATTCCTGGTAAATAAAAGTAGTTAAAAATAGAAAATTTTCAAATTTTGGGGCAACTTTTTTGCACAATCCCCAATTTTTTTTGCTTTTTATTAAAAAGGGGCTCTTTAATTTCCAGGGACTTATTTTTTCTTCAACTTTAACCCCCCTTTTAAAAGGGATAACCTTTGCAACTTATACACCAGAATAACTTTTATTTTTATATTTACAACAAAAGGATTTCAGAAAAATAGAATATATCTTTTTTTATACCAAAATCATCGGGAGGCTTTCCTGTAAAGACAAAACATATCAAATTTCACACAAAAAAAAAAAAACTAAAAATTCCAAACAAAAGTTCTACAAAAGATAAAATGCAGTAATCAACGAAAAAAAACCCCAAAAGGGGTTTTCAGCATCTGGATTTTGGGCCCCCCCCCCCCCTCCCTTTTTGGGAAAAAAGACTGCTGGGCTTGTTTGGGCCCATAGATCCCAGAATCACAGAAAGGGAAAAAACCTTTTTTCCCCCTGCATTCTCTCTCACATGGAAAATTTTCCTTCATTAAAAACCCTTATATACAGGTGACAAATAAAACCCCACACTTATATAAGACTTTTTCCAAACAATTTTTTTTTACTTTCAAAATTTCCAAAATTTTACCATTACAATTTTCCAAAAGTTTCTAACCTTCCCGCTCTTTCCAGTTTAGAGATAATTTTTTTACTTCCCAACAAATTACACATTTCTCCCTTTTCCCAAAACCCACAGTTCGTCACACTGATTAGTTTTTCCCAATTTTCTTTTAGTGGGTTTGATTTTAAAAAACTAAAAACCCTCATTTAATTTTCCCAAACTAAAAAAACAAATTAGTTAGTATCGTACCTCTGAGGAAAGACTAGATTAAAAATTCTAATCCACCCCCTTCACTCTCCACCCATTTAAAAAAACTATTTTGTATCCCAACCCCGAAAACTAGATTAAAAAAAACAAAAACCCCTCATTCCAAAGTCTCTAAATATTTAAAAAAACAAGTTTTTGTACGTACCTCTGATGGTTTTGATTAAAAATCTAAACCCTTCATTCACGTTCTAACCAAGGAAATGAAAATTTAAATTTTTCTAAACTTTCATTATTTTTTGCAAAAAACCACATATGCTATTAAACGACGGGCACACACTCACTGAAATCATTCATGGAGGGTTCACTCCCCCTCCCCCAGGGAATTTTTTTTTTGTTCTAAAACCAGCTAAGGACATTGCAGCCATAACCTTTTGGGCCCCTTTCCCCAAAAAATAAAGCTTTCCCCAAAACACCCATTCTAAAACAACAATTTTTACTTAAACTTGTTAATTTCTTTCACTTGGGGTGCCTCAAACAAGCAGAGAGCCTCATACTGTCATCAATCAATGCATACACTCCCCTTTTAACCCCCCTCCTATTTTGTTAAAAATGTTATAAATTTTAATTGTTTTTCCCCATCCAAAAAAAACACATTTCCCCCCTTCCCCTGTTTCCCTTATCCAAAAAGCAACCCTTTATATACATATAAAGAACCACGATTACATCATTTCATTTTATATTTTAAACCCAAAGGGGCTTAGGTCAGGGTGTTTATATGATCTGGGAAAACAGCCGGAAAAGAGAAGCCCAAAAACTTGAAGAGACCCGAAAATATAGTAAGCAAATATAAAAAAAAATTTCTTTAAACCTTTTTTTTGATTTGAAAAACCCTCTTTTTTTCTGCTTTTCAAGTAAATTTTCATCTCGTAAATTTGTCCGGATGCCAAATCAATTTTTTTGAGCCCCCCCTTGGAAGCGCCCCCTTTTGTCCCTAGCTTAAAAAAACTTTCAATGTTTTTATCGGGGTTTTTAAATTTAAAAAAAAACATTTGGAGGTAAAAATACCAGGAATTTTTTCAATGCAACATTGGGGAACAAAACCCGCAAAATATAACCCTCATTTTATATGCTCAAGAATGTCTGCCCCCCAATCCCATATTTCCTTACTTTTTTTAACTTCCTCCTCCCCCAAAATAATACATGGGCCAACATCTTTTCTTAAAAACTATTAATTTTCCCATAGTTTGGAATTTTTTTTTTTTTAAATTTTCATTTTAAAAATGGACCCCCCTCTTACTGAGTCCCCCATTGGAAAAAAAAAAAGAAATCTTGTTTTATTTTAAAAAGGGTATACCTCCAGGCCATATTTTTTTCCAATTATTTGGGGGAGGGGGGGGAGGCATGTCCCATTAACATTTCCCAAAAACCTAGGGTTTTTAAAAAATTGATGAAAACACACAAAGGTAAAATACAAATCAATCAAAAAAAACTATAAATATTAAACCCCCACAAGGGTTTTTAACATCTACATTTTCCTGGGTTTCTATGGTTTTATTTCCTCACAGACATAAACAGCCCAGAGAAAATCAGTAAGCACATGATTTGATGTAGACTTTTCAGGCCCCCCCCTGCACAGTGGACCCTTCCCCCAGAGGGAGGAGGGTTAGATACAACTGTCATCCATCAAGCTGTCAGGTGCCGACTTAACCTGACTTCAGAGCTTTTTTTAAAACAGAATTCAGCTGAAATGCTTTGATTTTCCTAATGAAGCATATTTAAGGAAGTGTTTGTATTTTAGTCTACTGTTATTTCATGAGGTTTCCCTGGAGGTGATAGGTACTCTTTAATGGAATGTCACTGTTGCAACCTCTGATTGGCTGCACCATTCACGTGATACTGCCCAATGTCAAGGCTCCCAAACTATCTATTAATCATAAAAGTAAGAGATGCTCAGTAGGTATCTGTGTTACACGGGCAACAAATCCTGTAGACTTTATCTGTGCAATTTGTGGTATTATTTTGTTGCATTAGTTTGTAAATCACCATCTTTGTTTTTTTTATAGAATCTATTTTTTTTTTTTTTAGAATCTATTATTTTAACTATAATATTGTTCCATTTTACATGCAACTTATATTATTCTTTTCACTGTCATGCAATATCGTTTTTGGGTATCGTATTGGGGATTGTTTTATTCCCTGCCAGAGGATGAATAAGTATGACTCCATTCTTCTGTTATTTAGATTTTATTTTTGTCCTATTTTTTTGCAATGTGTTTATAATGTTAGTGTAGGAACTCCCAAGACTATGGGGACCCTTGAAACTAGCTGTGAGGTTCTGTATTTTGGCCAGAATATTAACTAATGACTCATATTTTATATTTTCAGCATGCAGTCTGGCCTTTTGATGTTGATGAGTGTAGAATACCAGTCAGTGGAGAGTGTAGAGGACGACTGTTTCATCTGTGTTTTGCAATCACCCTTTTAGTGCATTGTGGGTTTTTCTGTATTCTGTTGGGAATGGCTATTAAAGGGTTATTCCCATTTCATTGATTAACTTTAAATTTGTAGGCAAAGGTAACTGAGGAATATTACCCAATACATTGCTGTTCAGATTTTGCTTCTCTTAAGAGTAAGGAACAAATCTTATCTCCTGCTTCTGTAAAGTTTTCCTCATTACCAGCCACCTCTCTCTCCTTACAGGCAGGAGCTGTGTTCTGGGAAAAGTTCTCTAAACTCTGAGGCAAAAGTTAAGAAACCATAGAAAAAAAAAGACCTGCTCCCAAGAGCAGTGGACCTTTGTGAGGATAAGCAAGTACGGAAAGAATTCATGCCCTGTTGAGGACTACAAGCTTCTGGCCTAGCTCAACACAAGTTAATGTGCAAATTACTTTGTAGAAATAGCCAGTTGGAAATTGCTGGCAAGAGTTTGGGATATATTATCACCACCACTTCCACGGGCTTCACATGTAAAGACTGGGTCCAGCCTCTGCAAGTAATTGTGAAAGAATACCAGCTTTTGTTTATACCATCTCACTTGCAGTAAAAAGACCCTATTTGCTCCAGCACATTGTCTCCTGTCCTATTCTGATTACAACATCAAGGACACCTCAACCAACACCAAGGCAGGGAGGCTTATTTCAGTGTGTCACAGTGGACTGGAGAACAGCAGAACCCCTCTTCCCTGTAGTGATCCATGGTAACATGTGGATTGTTGCACAGGCCACTGCAACAAGAGGAACAGTACTACAGTAATACCCCGTTATCCATCGCTTCGGTATCCATCATTTCACAGTTACATCACCATCAATGTTGCAAACAACCTTGTTATCCATCATTTCGCTTCACAAATACATCACTTCACATTCAATATCCATGAGTGCAACCATCCCTTATTCACTGCAGCTACTTTAATTGGTGCCATAAAGCCACATCATCTTTTGCTGCATCCCGCCTACAATGTTCTTTATGCCTCGTTATATTATTACATTATACAGTACTGTATATTACTTTTTTTCTGCCTTCGTTATCTGTCGTTTCGCTTTTCATCACATTTTTCTGGAACGTAACTCCAACGGATAACGGGGTATCCCTTTACTTCCATCTTCTCCTCAGCTGACCCTGGGTCATAACCTACCCAGATTTCACATACATTGCATATTTTCATCCTTGTGTAATGCAATGCAAATGTTGTGTGTGACATGCTACCATGAGAGTGACATTGGGAAACATGTGGAAATAAGCTTTCAATTAAGAAAAATAACAAGAGATATAGTTTATTGGTGACTTAATATACATGTAGTTTACACGTTTCATCTTTACATGATTGCATTTTTATTGTCCTTCCTCAAAATAGGGATTTAAGACAGGTATATGAACTGCTTGTGGTGGATTCAATCTGTGGAATGCACAACAGGGGAAAAACATAAAATAATAGATTCATCAAATGTACGTAAGTCTCTCTTCCCATCACATTAATGGTATACTGTTGACGCATACATCATGAAATGCTCACGACATTTACAGCACATCTAACATGTTTATAGAGCTTTATTGGCTAGATGTATGAGCATCACTTTGGCATACATTTGGCTGGTATACAACTATATACCTTCATTTCAAATGAAGATGTAACAGTCAGGAGGTGGATCCACTGGACCACCGCAGGCGATGGCGTAAGCCCACACCAGGGAGTGGAATCTAAGTTGGTTCCGGTATTCACCAGAGCCCGCCGCAAAGCGGGATGTTCTTGCTGTGGTGGGAGTCCACCAGGTCACTATCACTGGTGGGGCGTGCCTGCGGTGGCGGCCAAGGGTAACGAGGTACAGGATCGGCAGGCAGGCTCGTAGTCTTGGACGGGCAGAAGGTCAGGACAGGTGGCTCAGGTTCGGAGACGGTAGACAAGCAGGAGGTCAGGGCAGGCGGCAAGGTTCGTAGATGGTAGACGTAAGCAGATGGTCGGTACACGGTATGGCAAGACAGGAACACCATAGAAAGCTATCACCACGGGAAAATACACAAAGGATCCGGCGAAGGCCGGCAGGAAGAGGCCGGACTAAATAGGAGCAGTGCCCGGCAATGACCAATTACCGGCGCACTGCCCCTTTAAATTCAAACTGCCGGCGCGTGCGCCCCTAGGGGCGGAGCCACGCACCGGGAGACGGAGACAGACTGAGCAGGAGCGCGGCCGGGTCAGTGAACGCCGGCGGGGACGGGGAGGTGAGCGGACTCCGAACCCGACGTGCGGGACGGGGCTCCGCTCGGTGTAGGAGCACGGGTGCGCCTGTGACCCGGGACAGTGGTTGCAGGGGCGGCCCTGCCAGTCCCCCCCCCCCTAGGGCCCCCCCTCTTGGGCCCCCCTCTCTTACTAGATTGGAGAAATCTCTGGAGGAGGCTGCGGTTCAGGATATTCTCCTCCGGCTCCCAAGACCTCTCTTCGGGCCGAACCCCCTCCAGTCCACCAGAAAGTATCGCTTTCCACTAGTTCTCCTCATGCCCATAATCTCTTTGACCTCGAAGACATTGGGCGCATCAGCCACAGACGGAGGAGGAACAGCCTTCTGGGAAAAACGATTAAGGACCAGGGGTTTCAGTAAGGAGACATGAAACGAATTGGGGATTCTCATCGTAGGGGGAGCCGGAGTTTGTATGACACCGGGTTGATGCGGCTGATGACCTCAAAGGGTCCCAGGAAACGGGGTCCCAGTTTGTGAGAAGGCATCTTAAGGCGGACATATCTAGAGGAGAGCCACACCTTGTCACCTGGGGAGAAAACCGGAGGGGGGATTCTTCTTTTGTCCGCTTGAGTCTTCATGCGCTCGGAAGCGCGGAGCAGCGACTGACGGGTCTGGGACCAGATGGCCTTCATGTCTTGAACCAGTGCGTCCGCCGCCGGGACCTCAGAGGAGGTTGCCAGAGGGAGAGGAGGGCGGGGATGCAGGCCATACACGATGTAGAAGGGAGAGACCCCCGCGGACTCGGACTCAAGGGAGTTATAAGAGAACTCCGCCCATGGCAGTAAATTGGACCAATCGTCTTGACGTGCCGAGACGAAATGGCGAAGGTAACATCCCAAGACTTGGTTGACCCTCTCCACCTGGCGGTTCGTCTGCGGGTGGTAGGTGGAAGAGAAGTCAAGCTTACCTGAAGTTGGTTGATAGGGCTTGCCAAACCTGGAGACAAATTGAACTCCCCGGTCCGAGACAATTTGCTGAGGGAGTCCATGCAGACGAAACACATGAAGGAAGAATAGCTCAGCCAGGCGGGGCACAGATGGCAGCCATGGCAACGGGACGAAATGCGCCATTTTGGAAAAGCGATCCGTAATCACCCAAAAAAGGGTATTGCCAGACGACGGAGGGCGGTAAGTTATGTAGTCCATCGAAATGTTGGTCCAGGGTTGAGTGGGAATGGAAAGTGGCTGAAGTAGGGCTGCCGGCTTGTGACGTGGCATCTTGTGGGCACAGGAGTCACAAGACGAAATGAAGTCCTTAACATCCTTTTCAAGCTCTGGCCACCAATAGAACCGGGATATCAGGTAGAAGGTTCTTCGGGCGCCAGGATGCAGCCACCAATAAGCAATGTCCCCATTTTAAGATACGTTTGCGGAGAGCAGGACGCACATAAGTCCTTCCAGGAGGGACCTTCCGGAGGTCCACTGGAGCTGCCGAGATGAGACGTTCTGGAGGAATTATGTGTTCTGGAGAAGTATCTTCACCCACCACGTCGGAGGCACGGGAGAGGGCGTCAGCTCTCACATTCTTCTCAGCTGGCCTGAAGTGGATCTGAAAATCGAACCGGGAGAAGAAGAGCGACCACCTAGCCTGGCATGGGTTAAGTCGCTGAGCCGTCTGCAGATATTGGAGGTTCTTGTGGTCCGAGTAGATACGGATGGGAAAACGGGCGCCCTCCAGCAGATAACGCCACTCCTCCAGAGCCAATTTTATGGCTAGTAGCTCCCGGTCGCCAATCGTGTAATTCCTCTCGGCCGATGAGAACGTCTTGGAGAAGAAGCCGCACGTTACAGTCTTACCCGTGGGCCCTTTTTGCGTAAGAACTGCTCCGGCTCCCACAGATGAGGCATCCACCTCCAGTGTGAAGGGTTTCGCGGAATCCGGACGTGCAAGGATAGAGGCCGTAGAGAAGGCGGACTTGAGCTTCGAAAACGCCTCCTCGGCCTCGACCGGCCAGCTGCGTGGATTGGCTTGTTTCTTGGTGAGGGCTACTATCGGGGCCACCAGCATAGAGAAGTGGGGGATAAACTGGCGATAGTAGTTGCAGAAGCCCAAGAATCGCTGGATAGCCCGCAGTCCGACTGGGCGTGGCCACTGCAACACGGCAGACAGTTTTGCTGGGTCCATCCGTAGGCCTTGGTCAGAGATGACGTACTCCAGAAAAGGGAGGCTAGTCTGATGGAAGAGGCACTTCCCTAGCTTGGCATACAGGGGGTTTCTCCCGGAGACTTTTCAGTACTTGACGAACATGGCTGCGGTGGGTCTCGAGGTCAGGAGAGAACACCAGGATGTCATCAAGTTAGACCACCATGCAGGTGTGGAGGAGGTCCCTGAAGACATCATTCACGAGCTCCTGAAAGACGGCGGGAGCATTGCACAGTCCGAAGGGCATCACCAGGTACTCAAAGTGCCCATCCCTGGTGTTGAAGGTCTCTTCCTTTCCCATCGCCCTTGCGAATTCGGACCAAGTTGTAGGCCCCTCTCAGATCCAACTTAGAGAAAATCTTGGCGCCCTGCAGGCGATCAAAAAGTTCTGTGATCAGCGGCAATGGGTAACGTTTTTTTACCGTGATCTTGTTCAAGCCCCGGTAGTCTATGCAGGGCCGCAAGGTACCGTCCTTCTTCTTCACGAAAAAGAACCCCGCGCCAGCGGGAGACGAGGACTTTCGGATGAACCCCTTCCGGAGATTCTCCTGGATGTACTCGGACATGGCTTGGGTCTCAGGCACCGACAGTGGGTAGACTCGGCCCCGGGGAGGACTGGAACCCGGCAATAAGTCGATCGGGGCAATCGTGATGGACGATGCGGAGGCAGCTCTCGGATTGTCTCTCAGAGAACACATCGGCGTACTCCAGATATTCGGGCGGCAGCCCGGGCAACGACTCCTGAAGGGTAGCGCAAGAGCAGGGAAGCACCAGGCGAGGTGCCACCAAACAACGCCCCCGACAGTTGGGGCCCCAACGAATCACCTCTCCAGTAGACCAGTCCAGGATAGGAGAGTGGAGTCGCAGCCATGGGAGTCCGAGGAGGATCGCCGACGAGGAGCGAGGCAACACATAGAAGGAGATTTCTTCCTTATGCAGCGCCCCCACGTGGAGGGACAGTGGCTTGGTGACAAACTGGATGGTGTCGCTAAGCAGCTCCCCGCTGACGGATGAGATGACAAGCGGTTTCTCCAGGCGTTCCACCGACAGCCGATACTGCTTCACTAGGGACTGGTGTATGAAGTTCCCGGCGGAACCCGAGTCCAGAAACACCGAAACTTGGAACTGGCGTGATGCACTGGTATCAACAGGCGTGGAGAGGAGAAGGTTGCACCTAGGAATGCCTCTCCCACAGATCCTAGGTGCGGGAGTTTCCCGCAGGCTTGGGACGCTTGGGACAATTCCTCCGAAAATGCTCTGGGCTGCCACAGTAGAGGCACAAGTTCCTTTGCCGACGCTGGACCAACTCTTGCTCAGAGAGGCGAGCCCGATCAATCTGCATGGGCTCGTCGGTGGCTTTTGGAGGCTGTGGCGCAGGAGGCCCCAGGAAAACCGGTGCCAGGCGAGGAAACCGGCGAGGTTGGGCTGACTGGTGCTCTTGCTGAAGCTCCTCTTCCCGTTCAATGAAGCGTACATCGATGCGGGTCGCTAAACAGCTGAGACGGGGCTCAGCTGCAGGAGGAAGACTGAAATAAAACAAACTGGAAATAAAGCTCTCCTAGAAGCAAAACTTTATAGTCTGAAAAACCTTAGGGATTCACTGGATTTAGACTATAAAACCTAACTTTTAATAAATATACAAATAAAAGGAGTCAAATATACTCCAAAATACACACAGCCAAACAATTGAAGATACTATCCCTAGATACTGACCCTAAAAGGGGAGCTACCTACTACAATTGTGGGGTGTTCGTCCCAATAAGGACGATCCCACCTGGAACCTAAGGGGAAATATATCCCTAATTAGACCCTATACACAGGAAAAATAAGGTATATCTGAATTGCCTGTGCAATAAGTACATGAAGAAAATGATACGAAAAAACCCCTAAATCCACCATAGGACAGATAAGGCTATCATATAGATCACCAAGCCCAACGCGTTTCATACCCCAATATGTGGGGACTCATCAGGGGCAGAGACTAATAAGTGTTAGCCTTAAATACAACACACCATATAATATAGGGGCTGCAAGAGATAATATAACGGTAGCCAAATAGTAAGTATGATGCTTACCCAAAAAGATATCCACTTATAATATGCGGTTGAACAAATAGTAAAAGTTTTCTGACTCCCCAATTCCAATAAAGAGTCAAATCCACATTACATCATAGATAATTGCTGACTTACAGTAACGTTGAGAGCTATCCCAGGACATCATTATAGTATAAGAATACGCCCTAGGGAAGTCTCAAAACAGCCATGCCGCATCAAGTGAGATCTATAACAAAATCAGGAATAAAGGCAGTAAGCCCCAATATACTGAATAAATAATAAAGAATAAGGGCAAAGCTCAGTACTTACAAATACTCATTGCTTGGATGCCTACAGAGCCCCGATTAGTTGAGCCACCTGTAGTAAGATGCGGAGTGCCGCATCAGAGCGCGCGTCTCCCTACACTCAGATCGCACGCCTCTGTTGTTCAGCGTCTGACGTCACACGGCGCATGCGCATTCTTAACTTGCGATCAGCCTATAGCCAGAACGGAGATTTTCACTCCCTGACGTCAGGTAAACAGGGGGAGATCTACCAATACACCATAGTGCAGCTAATAAAAGCGCACCTGTATAGAACCGGCTAGTCTCATCAACTAGACAAGCGCTGCGCTGTTAAATGTATGTAGATAACACGGGAATTACGGCTCATCCATTTAGACATAGATTGACAACGGAGTGCTATAGAAGGAGAAAAATAAAAATAAAAACGACAAGGAGCTTCTTAGCTTATATCAACATGTCTTCAAGGGTGCAAGATATAGAGTCACCGCAGTAAATAGAGAGACAGAGTTTACTATGCAATAATGAATGAGATGTTACGCTTTTCACATTATAAGCATATCATTACGAAAAAACAATCAAAGTACTTAAAGGAGGAGTGCTTAATCAGATAAAGCAGTTAAAATTGAGTTGTTCATTGAGGCCATGTGGGGACACCGTGTCCAACCTAAAAATCCATTTAGCCTCCAATTATAAAAGCCTTTTATCTATGTCACCCCTACGTTTCGAGATTCGAAACAATTCCAGAGGTTCAAATCGCAAAGAAGCATCATTACCACCATGAGTTGTATTGAAATGTCTACCTAATGGGGTATCACGTTTGTTTCTGATATCCCCAATGTGCTCAAGAATTCGTTGTCTCCAGGGTCTTATTGTTTTCCCAACATACTCTAAGTTGCAAGAGCATGTAGCTTTATATATGATATGAGAGGAACTACAATTCACAAAGTCCCTAACATCATATATACGACCCGTGCGATGACTACATACGGTCTTGGTTTGTTTAATCCATTTGGCATGCTTTGCAATGTCCGCAAATTTTAAGCATCCATTGGGCTGCCTACCCAGCCATGTGCTACCAGTAAATTTTGGGGCTAAATGGCTATGTACCAATCTGTCACCCAGACTTCTTCCGCGTCTGTTGGTAACCTGGGGATTCTCAGGTAAGACATCAGTTAAGTCAGTGTTTTCAAAATATCCCAATGTCTCTTAAGAACATCTCTAATAGATGAGTTTGCTCTGTCAAAGGTGGCTATTAACCTGATTTGGGGATTCCCTGGCTCTCTGGCCCTTGGAGCCAGCAGATGGGAGCGGTCCTGGGAAAGGGCAAATTTATATGCCTGTTTGATAACCTTCCCAAGATATCCTCTGTCTCTGAATCTTACCTCTAAGTCCCTTGCTTTAGTAAGGAACTCAGCAAGGCTTGAGCAATTCCGTCTGAGCGTAAGGAACTGGCCCTTCGGGATTCCTCTGCGCAGGGCCAATGGGTGACAGCTTCTCCAGCTTAACAAGCTGTTTGTTGCGGTGGGCTTACGGTAGACTGTCGTAGAGAGCTCACCTGATTCCCCCCTCCTGATCTCCACATCAAGTAATGGTAGAGAGTGATGGTTCAGTTCATGGGTGAATCTCAAGCCTTTATCATTATGATTTAAGGCTGTCACCATTTTTTCAAAAGACCCCTCCGGGCCCGTCCACAGCACGAATATATCGTCTATGTAACGGACCCAGAGGGTAGCCTCCGGTCCACAAATGACTCCTTTCTTGAAGGTAGCACACAGAGCGGCCTCGTTCCAAGACAGTTCAGAGGCCAGAGTACGGAACTGTACCGCCTAGTCTCCTACAGACAGGTCCCCCTGGCGTAGGTTTAGGAGGGCTGTCTCAGCGGAGGATGCATGGGCTGGTTCCTCGAACACACTGCGGAACTCACTGAGGAATTACTGTAGACCCGCCGTCACTGGGTTGTTTCTGTCCCATAGGGGTGTAGCCCATGCCAAGGCCTTCCCGGAGAGGAGGCTGACCACGAAAGCCACCTTCGCACGTTCAGACAGGAACTGATCAGCCATCAGCTCCACGTGAATAGAGTATTGGGTGAGGAACCCCCTGCAGAGTTTCGGGTCTCCGTCGAATTTAGATGGGAGCGACAGCCGAAGCTTGGGCCCACTCAGAGTCACAGGAACCGTAGAGGCTGAAAAAAACGCTGGAGCTGGCGGAGGTTGCTGCTGCTGGACGTTGACGAGTTGCTGCAACATGGTGGATAGCTAGGTAAGTTGCTGCGCCTGTTGACCGAGTTGCTGTGACTGGCGGGCAACAACGGTCATCAGATCCGCCAGGCTTGGTAACAGCACCTTGGCGGGATCCATGGCCAGATCCTACTGTAACGGTCAGGAGGTGGATCCACTGGACCACCACAGGCGATGGCATAAGCCCACACCAGGGAGTGGAATCTAAGTGGGTCCCGGTATTCACCAGAGCCCGCCGCAAAGCGGGATGGTCTTGCTGAGGCGGGAGTCCACCAGGTCACTACCACTGGCGGGGCTTGCCTGCGGTGGCGCCCGGGTAACGGGTAACAGGATCGAGCAGTCGTATCGTTGAGGCAGGAGTCTGGACAGCGTCTCGTTCAGAGATGGTAGACAAGCAGGGGGTCAGGGCAGTGCAAGTGCAACAGTAGACGTAAGCAGAGGTCGGTACACGGTAATGGCAAGACAGGAAACACATAGGAAGCTTTCACCAACGGAATATACACAAAGGATCCGGCGAAGGCCGGCAGGAAGAGGCCGGACTAAATAGGAACAGTGCCCGGCAATGACCAATTACCGGTGCTCTGCCCCTTTAAATTCAAACTGCCGACGCGTGCCCCGAGGGGTGGAGCCACGCGCCGGGAGACGGAGACAGTCTGAGCAGGAGCGCAGCCGGGTAAGTGAACGCCGCCGGGGACGGGGAGGTGAGCGTACCCCGAACCCGACGTGCGGGATGGGGCTCCGCTCGTTGTAGGAGCACGGGCGCGCATGCGACCTGGGACAGTGGTCGCAGGGGCGTCCGTGACAAAAGCTTTGCAATACAACTGCATGCTGCTCAAAATACAACAATGGAAGTCAATGGCAGAAATTGCAACTCAATGGCCAAGAAGTGCATGACTGCACACATTGTTCGAGCATGTATGCCACATGTTGAGCCAAAAATATGAGTGTGAACAGAGACTATTTCTAGTGATTAAACTGCATGCATGCACTTAATCGATTAAATAGCATTAAAGGTGCAGCAACATTTTGGTCAAGAACTGGTTGTATTCCAGATAGTTTTTATTGTACTACATTGCAAAGATTAATGTTTATAAATAAATTTTGTCAAGTAGAAGTGTGCATCTACAGGAGAGGCTGTGGTAACAGTAGCAACTGGGTCCTAGTGCCTAACGGTGCTCAAAGGCCTTGCTGCTACATTAGAAGATATCTCTACTAGAAGACCTATCCCCTCCATACATCTCTGCCTTAATATCCAGATATATCCTCTCACGCAATCTCCGCTCCTCACAGTACCTTCTTCTCTGCTCTCCACTTATCAGCTCCTCACACAACCGTCTGCAAGAATTCTCCTGTGCTTCAGCCACATTCTGGAACTCACTGCCCCAACACATCAGACTCTCCTCCACCTTTACCAGGTTCAAAAGCAAACCTGAAAACCCATCTCTTCAGGATTGCCTACAACCAAAAATAACCGAGCAGCCACTGTGCTACCCCACAAATATGTCTGCCCCTACCTTCTGTCTCTTTCCTCTTCCACTGTAGATTGTAAGCCCTCGCGGGCAGGGTCCTCTCCCCCTCTGTGGCAGTTGTAAGTCATTCATTGTTATCATTGTACCTGTTTGAAATATGTTATGTATGTAACCCCCCTTGAATGTACAGCACCCTGGAAGTAATTGCGCTTTAAAATAAATAATAATAACTATACATGGCACATGAATGGGGTTCTTAAAACAGGTCTTACATCATGTTACACACAGGACTGTCTTAATGATGAGGTACAATAGGCACCTGCAATGTGCATAGCGACCCACCAGGAGCTGGTGAAAACGCTGATGGGCCCTGAACTTTGTTTCCCTTCTCCTTTTAATGGGGCAAGCTGCAGGCTCAATTTACGACTTACGTTCAGTGTCAGCGCAGTGTGCATGTCTTTTATCTCACCTTGGGTCCTGCCTTCAGATTTATATTGCAGCAGCAGCTCACCAGTGGGTGCACTGGCTGTCTTAATTCATCTCCAAGTACTGTCTCTCACAGATGAGCTGAAGAAAGCTATGGTACACACTTAGTAAGTAGTCACAAAACCTAGACTTGATAGATGCCATTTTTGCCATATCTGATTGTCTCTTGTGCCCACCTGCAGTAGAAATAGCCTAGTGCAAGATTGTGGACCATGATAGAGAGGTTATTAGCAGACGGCCTGTCTTCTCCATGTCCATAATGCCAGTGTCCTGTGAAGTGGTTGTGTAGACAAGGGGGCTCAGATTATTATTCTGCCTTGGGGACAATAATGCTGTTAAGACAGTCCTGGTTACATATCTGGTCTCCTGGTCAGAGAATAGATTCATGTAATAGGTTCAGAGAGATTGCATTGCTTGGCTCTTTATTTTTTTTTTTCTATAAGCTATCTGAACAGTGGGGTTGGTGGAGAAGAGAAGCACCACAGACCTAAAAAGGTGCCTTGCCATTACATCTCAGTCTACATTATAAATTATCTTTCTTGCTGCCTATATTACTTTTACTCTGTAATTTCTATTTTGAATGCAAGCCTCTTCATCCGCTGTTTTTTTAACCCAATCTCACTTCATCATCTCCACTGGTCGTCTCCTCTGCTTCTTCTCCTGACAAATTCCATGGTTAATTGTGCTTCTGCTGCTTCCTGATTTTTGCTGCTAAATTCTACGCAAGATGTACAATGTCCTTGACGTAAAATAGAAGAAAAACTTTCTGGGTCACCTAAGAAAGGAAATGAGATGTACATTAGCTTGGTCTTATAACCTGGGGCACAGAATACTGGATATGATAATACACATATTGTAATGGGCTTTTATTTTAATGTTTTATTCCCTAAACCCATCTCTCAAATGTGAACTATACGTCTTGACAGTGACATCCTTCAGAACATTCAGGGATTGAAGAATATGATTATATGTGTATAACTAATGTTGTTTGAGAACAGGGAAGAAATGTAAAATGTGAAAATTAGATTACTAGCTAAATTTAATATAGCCCGATTTACACTGTAGTATCACTACTCTCAATGCACTTGAGGCATAAACTGCTATGACTTTGATGCATTTACAAGTCTGAATTTCATATCCCGGCCAGATTGTGCTATAGTCAATAGAGCCCATAGAGAATACTGAAAGAAAAGGAAATGGAAATTAAGTCATTCAGGGACAAAAAATAATTCTGTAAAATAGCATAAAATTAGTAGTGGAAGTACCTGGAGAAAAATTGACAGGTAAATATATTTATATGCAATCTTGATGTCATTGAAAAGCTTCTGCAATGTGAATAGTGTCTGGATGGAGGATAAGGTAGAAACCATGCATGGTCTATAGTCACACATACTCTTACATCCAATGTTCAGAGGCTTTAACCTCTATTCAGATTTCAGTTTTTTCAACTTTTTTGTGGGATTTTATATCAATAGGGATTGCCTAACAAAGTACAATTGAAAACAATGGCTCATATTTACTTTTGTGTTTGTGTCAGAAAACTGTATTAAAATATACTAAAAAGAGACTTGTTTCTATATAGCATGTCACAGTGTGTCTAAGACAAATTATTATGGGCTTTAGATAATTTTTGTGACCACCCTGACAAAAGGACATGACTTATCCAAAAGTGGGCATAAATTATGTGTGTAAAGGGTTAGATCAGATGTGACATGCAATAAATGTGTCAGAAATAAGCCAAAATTCAGACCTAAAAAGTAATAGCTAGAGGTCTAAGTATATATAAGCCATGTACCCCAGAATACAGCAAAGTCACGAAAACAACTCTAACACCAGTTCAACCAAACTTCTTCTTTACTGAAATATACATATGTGTACTCAGAAACCCCAGAATTACATGTATACAAGTATAAGCCAAGGCTCCTGTGCTACTGCCGTAAGTATGTTCTCCAGACACACAATAACTTTACCTACCAGCGGACTCGGAAAGACCAGCCGCTATTTACCTATTAATTCCCTGAGAAACAAGAACAATTTTGTGGGGGCTACATTTCAGAGAGCGCTCTTGGTGTAGCACAAAAGCTTACAACCTTACTACCTATACTCACTGTTCTCAGAACACAAATACCAATAATAGTCTATCGGTCAAGCATGCTGCAAAGCTGACAGCACCGATGTGTCCCACAGTGGTTCTGTTCCTAGGGATGGTTGCTTGTGGCCTGCCACAGACTGTGGCCCTAACTAATCTATCTGCAGACCTGGTAACAGTCTCAAATGGATTGGTGTGCATGCTTACCAACCCGGGTCTATATTGGACTAGAAACCGGTCACAGTTCCTGGATGAGGGGCCCCTCTGTCAGAGTTCAGTACCAAAGTTGGCAGTCACTCCTCTCCACAACTGGACTTGGTACATTGTCCACTCTGTCTATGTACGCTCTTCTCCAACTGCAATGACTCAGCAAGTAAATCTCTTCTTCCCCAGCAGGATTAAGTCACCAGCTAATACAGCTACAATCCACAGCAGCTGCAGTCCTGAAGCAATGGATTCTCTGTCTGAAGTCCCTCAGTAACATCTCTTGCTCTCTAAGATGGCTTCTTCTCAGCGCAAGCTCCTCCTTCAAGTCACAAGTCAAGACACATCTTCCAAAATGTTACACACATTGTACACTTTCAAAACAGTGGCATCGTGTGGTCAAACAGCAGAATTCAGCATGTCAGTTTGTACTCATTAATTATACACAAGATTATAGTTCTTGGGTAAAGATAATGATGCTGTTCTACCATCCCATATGTTACCCCACTAGAGGTTGATATCCTCGCCAACCCTCCAAATACAAACGCGTCTTGCGCATAGCACGGTGGGAGTACACCAGCATTGGTCCTATGTGAAGTTATAGACTCAGAGGCCTCAGGGATATTCCCTGGGGCGGGAACTATTAGCTGCACAACTCCCTCCTTGGGTGGCAAGTTTGCCACAGCTGGAACTTCAGTTGAGGCCGGAACTGGGACACCCCACCATTCTTCATATAAGGGAGGTTCCTCTGTATTCTAAACAGGGATAGTTACCGCCCCCATGGCCACAGGCTCCTCAAAATTACAGCACCTCAACATGTTACAGTGCAGGTTTTCTGAGGGTCCTCTGACCATAACTCAGTCGCCCGGGACATACCCATTACTTTGCATAAGTCTTGGATTAGGATGTACCAACTGTCTCAGGCATTCCCTCATGACCTTGTGCACCACTCTTATCCACCGGCGATGTTCCTGTGCCCACGCGGTGGTGCTTCTCTGTTGTGGGTCCATCGGACTAGGCATATGTGGAGAATAACCAGTGGTGCTGTGTACCTTATTGTTATTGACCCACATCAGTTCAGGTAGGTCCTCCGGCCACCTGACGTTAAAACTGTCCTCCAGAGTTCACAGCATCTGGATCAGGGTGCGGTTGAACTGCTCCCACACCCCATTCCCCTGAGGATGATACAGGGTAGCTTGGAAACACTCGATCTCATACAGCTGATACATTTAACTCATTAGAGCTCCTTAGAAGCATGTCCCTTGATCTGAATGAATCCTCTGCGGACACCCAAACACCTGTATAAAATGTTTGCAGACATCCTCAGTGGCAGATTCTGTCATCTGGTCTCTGGTGGGAACAGCCACTGCATATTTTGTGAAATGGTCCATCACGACCAGACAGTACAAGTGCCCTGAGGCAGAGTATCCTATCTATACATAATAGATCATCAGGAGCTCTAGGAGCACAGCCATCTGGATGGTCTGGACTGGAGACCACTGTTTAGTATTCTTACTCAAACCACAGGACTGACACTTGAGATAAGTCTCGGTCACTATATCTTCCAAGTCAGGGCAATACACCAGCTATTGTAGCCAATTGTATTGTTTGTTGCTCCAGAAATGGGTGCCCCTCTCTTGGGCTTCAAGAACGGCCTCTGGTCCCAACGACATGGGAATAACAATCTGTTGTCGGTACTGCAGCGGTAAGTATATAGTCCGGCATAGGAGTCCCTGGATAAAACTCAGCTCATCCCACTTTTATCAGCTTCTGACCCTCCAGAGTCAGCCAGGCCCGCTCTTCTGGCCAGGGCCAGACCTGGGACAGAACCCACTCCTTCACTTTTCGTACCTCTGTGAAGCCATCTTGGACCTTTCCAGAATCAGTCAACGTTTTCATCAAAACCATCGACATTCCTGATGCCACCCCACTTGAGTGTGCCACGTCTTGTAACATGGGTAACGAATCAAGGTTGGGCATTTCGGTGCCCTGAAACTGCTCGTCAATACTCTGAGTCAGTAATCCTACTAGAACGCAGGAGAGTGCATCGGCATTGTCACGGTTCACGCTGCGGTTCCCTGCCTTGGGCCGTCGGCGTGTCGTGCCTTCCTGTGCTTACCTGTCCTGTCCTGTTCTGTTGCTTCCTGGGTTCCTGTGTGTGCTCTGTTCCTCTTAGGGCGGGCGCGCTGCAGTTTCCTGTCTTTTATAGGTTACTTGTCTCTGTCTACTTCCTCTTTACCTCTGACCCCTGCCTATAAGAGGAAGTTCCTGCCTCTGCTCTGGGTCAGTTCATTGCAGTCGTTGCTGTCTTTAGCTGCCTCCCATCTTTAGCTCTGCCAGCATCTCAGGTTGCTGTTGGAGACTTTAACCCCTGAGATTTCTGGTCCAGTGTCTTGGTCATCTGAGCTCCTGGCCGTCCGTCCGTCGTGTCTGTGTTCCTGTATCCTGCCGTGTTCCTGTCCTGTATGTGCTCTCCTGTTCCTGCCGTGTTCCCTGGTCTGTACCTGATGTGTTACCCGTTTCCCTTTCCTGCCGTATCCTGTGGTGCATGTGTACGTTTAACCCTCCTGTATCCTGCTGTACATGTTCCTGTGTTCCTGTATTTCCACCGCCTGGATTCCTGTCTTGCACCCCGGCTGTCACCGCAGGTAGCCACGTCAGGGGTAGTGACCTGGGGGTCCTGCAGCCAAATCCATTTCCCCCTTTGCGGCGGCTCTGGCGAAGACCAGGGGCCCCTTAACTCCACTCCCTGGCGTGGTCCTCCAGCTACCACTTCACCTGCGGTGATCACAGAGGATCCACACCCAGATGTCAGCGGTCGGCGCTTCGGCGTACGTCTGTCAGCGCCGCACCGTTACAGTATGAACTGACCATGGATCCCGCCGGGGTGACCCTGCCCTCGTTAGACGTCTGCCCCCCCGTTGCCTAGCTCAGGGCCCAGCCCAAAATTTTTCCCGGGTTTGGCCTAGCTCATGGCCCAGCCCAGAGCTTCCTTTTGGCCGCTCATGGCCCCAACCCCAAAGAGTTTCCCTTTTGGCCTAGTCATGGTCCAGCCCAGAGTTTCCCTTTTGGCCTGTTTAAAGGCCCACCCCAGAGCCCCCTTTTGGGCCTACAGGTCCGCCCGAGCCCTTTCGGTCCCCTGGCTTACGGTTTTCGCCCTGAGCCTTCTGATTTCCCCTTTGGTTACGGTCTCGCCCTGACCTTCTGAGTCCCCGGGGGCTTACGGTCTTCCCTGACCCTTCTGAGTCCCCGGGGCTTAGGGTTTCCTGCCCTGACCCTTTTCTGGGGTCCCCGTGGTTTTGGGCCCTGGGCCCTGACCCCTTCGGAGTCCCCGTGGCTTACGGTCCGCCCTAGCCTTCTGATTTCCCCGGGGTTTTAAGGCCCTCCCCCTGACCCTTCTGATTTCCCCGGGCTTACCCCCCACCCTGGGCCCCTTTTTGGGCATTCCCCGTTTTTGGTTTTCCCCCTGACCCTTCTATTTTTCCCCTTGGTTTAACGGCCCGCCTTTTTTTTTGGGGTTTTCCCCGTGGTTGGGGGCCCCCTGACCTTTGGCCCCGTTTTTTTTTTAAGGGGGCTTTGAGGGGAGGGTTTCTTCCGGTTCACGCCGCCGGTTTCCCCCGCCCTTTGGGCCTCGGGGTTGGGTTTTGTGCCTTCCTGTGCCTTTCCCGTCCTTTTCCCGTTTCTGTTGCTTTCCCGGGTTTTCCCGTGTGGGCCTGTTCCTCTTAGGGCGCGCCGCGGGAGTTTTTTTTTCTTTTTTTAGGTTTCTTGTCTCTGTCTACTTCCCTTTACCCCTGACCCCGCCCCAAAAAAGAGGGAAAAATTTTTCCTTTCCTCTGCTCTGGGGTCAGTTCATTTTCAGTCCCGTTTCTGTCCAGCGCCTCCCCCTCTTGAGCACCCGCCCGCATTCAGGTTTTGCTGTTGGGGAATTTAACCCCTGAGATGGGTCCAGTGTCTTTGTCATCTGAGCCCCTGGGCCCTCCGGGCCCTCGTGTCTGTGTCCCCTGATCCCGCCCGGGGTTTCCCGTCCTGTATTTTTCTCCTGTTTTCCCCCGGTTCCCCGGGGCTGAAACCTTATGGTGTTTCCCGTCCAGTTTCCCGCGTATCCCTTTGGGGCTATGTGTACGGTTTTAACCCCCCCTTTAAACCCGCCCGGGCCCTTTTTCCTGTGGGTTTCCGAAATTTCCCCGCCTTGGGTTTCCCGGCTTGCAAACCCCCGGGTGTCACCACAGGTAGCCAGTCAGGGGGTTTGACCTGGGGGTCCCCAGCAAGTCCACCCCTTTGCGGCGGGCCCCTGGCGAAGGCCCCGGGGCCCCTTTGACTCCACTCCCTGGGGGGTCCTCCCGCTACCACCTCACCTGCGGGGGAACACGAGGGTCCACCCCCCGGGGTGTCCTTTCGGTCGGCGCTTCGGCTTTCGTCTGTCAGCCCGCACCTTTTTCAGGCAAATTTTTGTTTTCTCTTCCGGGCTAAACTTGGTGAAGAAATTTGGGGATTTTAAAAACGGGGCCCCTTATCTTTTTCCAGCCTCTGGGGTCAAAGGCCCCCTCCCGGGCCAATAGTTTTTCAGGGTTTTAAAGGAGCTATAGTTGTCAGGATTGTGCTGAAACTTCTTGTGCTTGATCTTTAAACCTTTGGTCTCCCCCAGCCCCCCCGGGCCCCTGCTGCAGCTTCAAAAGATATCCCCAAAAAAGTTTCCGAAAACCAAACCCTACGTACAGGGTTTTCAGTATCGATTCGAATTTTGGGGTTTTTTCCCAACTGTGCTCCATTTCTTGAATGCCCCAAAGGGATTTTAAAAGACCAAAAAGGCATCCGACTGAATTTGCAGAGCCCATTTGGTGGGATGAAGGCCATCTTTGCTATGTCCTTTTTGGCCACTGGTACCTATCAGTATCCGTTGGCAAGGGGTTCCCCGAATCGAGAAAAACTTTGGGATGGGCTTAGAGCATACAGTTGACTCTTTGACCGGGGAAAGGTTTTCATCAGCACGGGCTGGGCAAATTTAGTTTTCGATAATCTACACAGAACCTCACTCCCATCCTTTTTCCGCACCAGGAACACGGGAGCAGCTCTGACTCTTTTGGATCACCCTATTTTCAAACTTGCTTACCACCATATCTTTCACTTCCTGGTACATCTTGGGCCAGATTTGCTAGTATTGTTTCCTGATTGCCACAGCATCACTGGAAGGGATTCATGCTCGATAGTGGAAGCACACCTGAAGTCTTCATCATGTCTCGAGAACACTTCATGGAATTCCCAAAGCATATCTACCAGCACCTGTCATTGCCCAGAGTCAGAATCTTATGGTCTAACCCCATCAGGGCCATGATCTCTCGGCCATCCCTTTCTGATATTGGAGGCTCCCTCTGCCGAACTCCCAAGTCACAGGTCCAGGCCAACCTTTCTTCTGGCTGTAGCATGAAGCCTTTTTGTCGAAGGATGTCCTCCTTAGGTATAAAGACTTCAGCTAACAGAATATTTCCAGGCACATTCAACTCGCTGTCCATGACATTGACACATCTTACAGACACGCACCCTTTCTTCATGGTGGCAAAGGCCCGGGCTACCAGTGGGCGGTTCTAAGACTCTCCTTGTGAGGCGGATTCAATCATGACCTTCAGCCTATTCAATTGTCATCCAGCTCCCAATGGCAGCATCAATGTTTGTTCCTGCCATAATGAGATCTTTACTAGGGTCTTCAGCTGCACTTTTATGTGTCCAGTGGGCCCACTGGATATGGTCTTCCATAGACTGCAGCTCCTCACCATCTGCTGTAGAACCTTCTGAGTTCGCCATTGTCGATATTTTGGCCCCTCTTTAACACAGAGTCACATCCATACCCAGCATCACATCCATTCCCCTATGGGATGGATAATCCACCACCATGACTCCCTTCTTACCTATGTCTTGTCCAAACAGTCGGACCTACATTCCGACTATCCCTTGCATGTCCATCTCACTGCTGTTGCCTGCCATCATCCTGATGACACTTCCATCTTCCAGCTCTATCATGTGCCCGAAGTGTCTGTCAAAAAAGTCAGGGAGGCATCAGGGAGCACTCTGACTCTGTATTGACTAAGCAGCATACCTTCTAACCTTCTAATTTGGCTTCCATAATGGGGCTTCTGGCATATAGGTTGTGCTTCTCACACATGGGGCCTACCTTCTGATGTACTGCCGCAGGACACCCAGCTACTGATTTGGTTGGCAGTTTAACCCTGCCTCTGTCTCCATATGTACAAGGCCCTCTCTGATACTGTTGACTAACCCAGCAGAGGGGTTCTCTAGATCACTGCACACCTCATGGGTCTCTTTTGGTGGGTCATTGCAGCCAGTTCGTTCTAAATGGGGTGCTGTGGGTGGTCGAGGTAATTTCCGGAGCTTGGGACAGTTCAACCTTCATCTGGGACACTTCCAGTCAAAGTTCTCGGAATTCTGTCCATAGAGCCTGGACCACATCTATTAAGAACTCCTGGTCTTCAGGCCCTCTGATTGCTTGGGCGCTACTTACTGCCTTTACAGTTACAGGCGGCTAGGCAAACATTGTAAATTAATAAAAGAAGAGAAAGGGGAATGAAAAGACCCACTTATACACAACCAACTCTAGTTGTGACAGTCGCGTCAGGAGGCTAAAGGGACCCTTGTTCCCCAGGGCTATCTTAACAGTATTATGGGCCCCAGGGCAGAGTTGTGTTGGTCCCCCAACCAATGCAACCACTCACAAGAGTATATATTATTAATAACAAACTTATACCCTACAACACTGTCATATAATGACCACAAAATGGTCAGACAACAGCTCAGGTCACTATCACATGACAATGACTGCAGTACTGATCCAACACAGAAGCAAAATAATCTCTGACATGAAGGAACTCACATGAGATGACTTCGTTCTTGATGAGTCGTTGGTTTTACCTTTTTTTTTTCTCTATCCGAACCAGACTGCCAAGATTACTTATCTCAGCCATAACTTGTTCCTGTAGAATTTAATTCACAAACATCTTAGACTTCTACTTTTTCCAGAACTTTCCTATCAATTCCTACCTCTTGTATGGGAGCCCCCCCCCCAATTAAGTAAGTAGGTAGTAATGATGCCGACTATTAAGTAGGTAGGTATATAGATCCCAGTAGGTAGGTAAAATACCAACCTGTAGGTAGATAGGTATATATGCCCAATGTAGGTGGATATATATGCCCCCTTGTAGGCAGGTATACAATCTTGTAAATAGGTAGGTATATACAGTATGTCCCTATAAGTAGGTTGGTATATATTCCCCAAGTAGGTAGGTATACAGCTCCTTGTAGGTAAGTATACAGCCCCCTGTAGTTAGATACATAGTCCTCTATAGGTAGCTACACAATCCCCTGTAGGAAGGTATACAGCCCACGGTAGGTAGGTAAACAGCCCCCTGCAGGTAAGTACACAGCCCCTTGTAGGTAAGTATACAGCCCCCTGTAGTTAGATACACAGTCCTCTATAGGTAGCTACACAGCCCCCTGTAGGAAGGTATACAGCCCATGGTAGGTAGGTAAACAGCCCCCTGCAGGTAAGTACACAGCCCCCTGTAGGTAGGCATACAGCCCCCAGTATATACAGCCCCACTGACTTAGAAAAAAATTTAATAAATAAAAACGCTACTCACCGCCTCGTGGTCTCCCGCCAAGTTGCTGGCTCCTGGAGCTAGTTTCTGGCGTGAGCAGCATGACATCATCACAACACCTACGCCGGGACATTGTTCCCAGAATCTCCTCAGCCGGAAGCTTACAGACTTTCGGCTTAGGAAATACAGCAGCGCAGGAGGCATGATGTCACTTCTTCCGCTGCTTAAAGACATGGCGGGTCCAGGTCTGCACACAGACGTATCGCCCCGAGACCTGCTGCAGGGGCTGAGTAACACCACTGGGCAGGCCTACCCTGTCCAATGAAAAAGATGGCCCTGCTGGTTCCAAGTGCAGGTCCCAGAGGTTGGACTTGTATATGAGACATTTTTGGCAATTGGCAGGACATGCCATATGCTGTATGCCTGAGATGGGAATACCTTTTTAATATTTCTCCACATGGAGTCACCATCTGGCAGTACATGTGGTGCCTGCGACTTTGCACTACTTGTGCATGAGGTTTGGTTAGAGCTCTGTGAGTTTTTTAAACTTACATAATATCAGAAATTCAATACAGCAGTGCAACATAACAGATCATATGTATTCATTGTACTTGTTTATTTCTTACTTTTTACTTGTCCTCACATTAGGTGCTTTTCCCAACCTGCAGCGACACGCAAAGAAACAAAAGGTTTGGATCCCAGTGGTGATCAAACAGCTGAACATGGAAATTGTCAAGCTTGTGGCTTTAAAATGTATATATTAAAGTTTGAGAGTTACAGTTTTTCTTATTGTGTCTTTTAGTCTGTATACTTTTAGTTGATGCTATTAAGATAACCAGTACAAAAAGAGTAACTCATCTCACTGGTGATGATTATTAAAAGGGTTGACCACTTTCCAAATTACACAGTCAAGTCACATTATTATTTGGAACCATTCAGACTGCATCTCACAGCTACAGAAAGTTGCTTTGGGGAGGATCAGTAGCGCGCCGGACCGGCCCCCTACCCCCAATAGGGGAGGAGCGGCCATGACCCGGCACACTGTGGCACGGCGTTAGTGCACCCGCCTGTGGGAAAGGTGTCGAAGGCGCAGGCGGAAGTGACGGGGTTTAGGTCCGCATCTTCCGCCCACAGAGCAGTTGGCATGGCATGAGGCAGGAATCCCACCCTCCCTGGATTGGCTTTTCGGAGAGGTATTGTTCTGTTTATGCGGGTTGCCATGTCCATGGCGTGGGGGGGGGGGGCGTTTGGCCGCCAGGGGTTTTGTAGTTGGAGGAGGGCAGATGGCTGAGGGAGTCATTCAGGGTATGACTCCCCTCGGGGAATCTGGAGAAAAGGTTGGACCAGGCTGGCGAAGGGTGGGCTCTTACAGGTGGGAGGGGTACCATCATTATGGGATTTTGGATCCTCGTGCCAGTGGAATGTGGTTGGAGGGTTAGTTTGGTTTTTCCCCTTCGGGGTTTGGTCGTCAGGTTGAATTCGGCTCCAAGGTCCCTCTGCCCTTAGGTGGCTGGTGCTATTCTGGTATTGGTTCGGCCAATGTTGTGTTGGTCTTTGGTTGTTTGGGGACGGAGCTAACTGAGTGGACAGTTCCCACCCCCCCCGTTAAGCTCGGATAGGAATTTTTAGGTATAAATATTATATTACTGGTACTTTATGTATATGTGTAATGTTGTTTATAGTATTTATGCAAAAGTTATTTTTGTTTGTATTTGTTTACTAAAACCGGCTGCTGTGGACAGATTTAATCCAGTTGGTTGTCTGTGGTATTTCTTGGGGAAGGGGTCACGAGCAGTGAAAGTTGGATGGAGATGGAAAGTTCTAGGGGGTAAGTTAGTTGGTGGCATTGAGCGAAGCCATCAGTGTAGCTCGGGGTCATGCTGATGGAGCTTGGTTGGCAGAGGTGCAGTGACATCTGTCTGTTTGGAACGCCATAGGTAGTAGGGTTTGCCTAACTGTTCTGTTAGATACAGACTAGAGATGGGCGAATCGATTCTAACGAAGTGGGAATTCCATTAGAAATTTCAGGAAAACTTCGGGTTCGGACGAAGTTGAACTTGGGGTACTTCGGGTTTGGAGGTGTGAACGAAGTGTTATGCTTGGATTGATAAAATGGCTGCGAGACTGGCGCTACATGGGGCCAAAGCCCTTGGAGGAAGAGGGCATAGACCTGGCATGACATAGTCAGGAGGTGTGGCGTGAAAGCAATCAGAGGGACGGCGGGGATTCTGTGATCGTCACCGCACTATATTAAGTCCAGGGGGCGCGTCGCCGGGACCTCACATCCTCTCACTTGTGCTCATTCTGGGAAGGTGCTGCAGCGGCTGATAGCTCTTACTGAAGAATTGATTTTCAGTTATAGCGATTTTCTGTGGGGTTGTCTCAGCTAGTCTCAAGATGAGTGTTCTCTTATGTTTCTATTTCTATATTTTTTTGGGTTGTGGAAATCTGAAATCTCATTGGTTGTGTCATTTCTCACTCTGCAACTGCATATACATTCTTTATCCAAGTCGGGATCTAAGCCAGTTCCTGTTGTATTCATTTAAAGAAACAGCGTTTTTTCAATTCAAAATTCCAATTCATTTTTGGTCCTGCCTCCCTGCTCAATTCTATTGCGCAATTTACATCCAGGGTAATTAAGGTTGTTTTTGCTGGTGTGCTGACAAAAACTAAACGTTTTTTCAACGTCCATAAAATATATAAATTTTTCATGTAAGCCTAATCACATGCAAAGGTTAATTACTACTGTATCTCTTGTTGTGTGGCGTAAGAAACACGCAATTTGTAAAATCGCTACAAAGCTACTAGTTTGTGCGGCTCAATTCTTTGGCCAAATTTACATCCTGGGGTTAATTAAGCTTTGTTTTGCTGGTGTGCTGGACCCTAAGAAACCCGTATCTTTTTCAAGCCACAAAATATATAAATTTTTCCTGTAGGCACTAATTCAACGCAATGGTTATACAAATGTTTATATTGTGATGTGTGGGAGTAGAAACACGCATTGTAACACGTACATAAGCTACTAGTTTGTCGCCGGCTCCAATTCTTCTGGCGCAATTTACATCCAGGGTTAATTATGCGTTGTTTTGCTGGTGTGCTGATCCAAAGTAATCCGTTCTTGTTTCATTCGCCTAATAACGATATATGATTTTTCTGTAGCCTAATTCACATATGCATAGGTTAACTACAACTGTAATCTCTTGTTGTTGGTTTGTAGCGCATAACACGCCTATTGTAACACGCTACAAAGTACTAGTTTGTGCGGCTCAAGTCATTTGGCGCAATTACATCCAGGGGTTAATTAAGCATTGTTTCTGCTGGTTTGTCGGTGCTGACATAAAATAACCGTCTTTTTCAAATAACAAAATAATATACATTTTTCCTGTAGCCTAATTCATGTCGAATGTTTTATTAGTCCTGTGTGTGCTTTTACATTTAAGTAAAACACAACAGGCGTTTTTATATCGACACATACAAGTAAACTTTTCATGGCCATTTGTGGCACGCAATTTTTTTCCAGGGTTACCCATGCTTGTCAAAGGGTTCATTTGGAGTCAAAAACAGGGCTGTATATTTATCTTATACTGAATATCAGCATAAAAACGTGTCTGTATCAATTTTTTTGAACATAACAGTATGTCAGACAGAGAGGGTGGCAGAGGTGCACCTGCGAGTGGCAGTGGCAAAAAACTTACTGGAACAGGCCCAGGTCACAGCACAAAAAAGGGGGACGCGCCTCAGCAGGGGGTCAACTCGGTGAGGCCACAACTCCGCTGTATCTAGGGGCCGTGTGTTGGTTCAGCAAACCAAGGTTTATTGATTGGTTTTTGACTAGGGTACTCCTCTTCCTAACCACGATGACATCTGACATCCCAGCCAAGAGTCGGTGGGAACCCACAGACACAAAACCATTTTTTTAGGGGGGGTTTGGCATGGGCCCGGGGAGCGGGTCTGCGGCCTAAACTGTCTCAGCCCGCCTACTGTTCCCATCCTGTTCCATCAGCCAGAGATTACTATGTGGTCTGGCTCAGCGCCAGCTATATAGCTAAGAGGATGAACAATTTGAGGGCGTCGCGGAGGGCAGTCAGCAGCTTACTTGCAACGCGAAGAATGGGGCCAATATCGCTGCTTCTTGCAGTAGGCGGCATAGTATAGATGTGGAGAGTGGCCATGGGAGGTCATGTTGTGAAGAGGTCAGCCTACCGGCATACCAAAGACCAGTGATGAGAGGAAAGCAGTGAACGATGAAACACAAATAGATGATGATGTAGCCGATGCACTGGGAGACGGGGTGAGGCAAGTGCGCTTCCATTCATCGTCAGGAGAAGAAGGGCGTCAGTTGCGCGTCAGGCAGCTAGCGCAGCCAGCAAGTGGGTTCGGGTGCATTCCGTGTGGCCATGACAAGTCAGGCCAGGATAGCTGCGTGTGAGGTCGGGAGCCAAGCTCGGACACGGGGGTAAAAGTTATAATAACTCGGCTTCGCAGGTCCAAGAACGTAGCAAGAAAAAGGGTCAAGGAGGCCAGCGGCGGAGTAAGTCACTCAAGTTGCGGAGTGTTGGCCGGTAAAATCCGATAACTCGGCGGTTGTGGCATTTCTTTGCTTAAGACACCGGAGGAGCCGAATATGGGTTTATGTAGAATCTGGTGGGCAGAAAGTGAAGCGTGGCCAGGGAGTCTACGTGGCACCACGGCCCTGCCGTAACACTGCAGCCGTCACCATCCGGTGGCCTGCGGAGACACGTGGCCCTCAGATGTGGTGGTTCCATTCCCTGCCGCCGCCTTGCAACAAAAGCCGCAGCAGCGCTCCAGTGGGCTCGCTGCCTTTGCAGCCAGTCATGGTCCACCACCTCTGCAGATAGGGAGATGTTTCTCTTTGACATCATTCTCCCGGTCCGATGCTCCTGCCTCCCTCACTTCTCATCGGCGCAGGCAGTCGTTCAGCGAGGCGGAATGATTGACAAAAGAGGGACAACAGTATGCGTCCAACCATGCCTAAGGTGCAGCAGCTGACCGTTGCTCCTGTCCACGGTTCGTGGTACTGCAGTCCCTCCCTTTCCAAATGGTGGACTCTGCACCGTTTTCAGAGAACTAATGGCTTGTGCCGAAAGGCGAGATGGAGAGTTCCAAGCAGTAATTTCTTTTCCAAAAAGGCACGAGACCAAGCACTTCATAAATATGTAGAACAGAAGGTGGATCAGTCCTTGAGATTATCGGTTTGGTTCCAAGCGTGCCACGGCAGCCCGAGGGACGGATCTGAAGCTGTACTTCGCGTCTGGGCAAGAGCTAACATGTCCTTTACGGGCCCACTGGGTGAATGTGCTTCCCAGGCACCAGGCAACCAAACAACTTTGACGGAGACGCGCTTTCTCCTCAGTTGTAACTGCTGCACCTGCGCCAAATGTCCGCCTTCTCATCCTACACCACCACCACCACTCTCAGCTCACATGTACTGCTCCATCATTCATCATGTGTAGGGCACAGCGGTGTCACGCAGTCTCTACACAATGGCTTAGCCTCGGCGAACAAGAGGTCACACAGGGGGCTGGAAATGCTCCCGTCATGAGCAAAGAAGAAATCGATGTGTGGATTTCTCCGCGCCAACTGCAAATCGGAACCATGGTGACGGGACAATGGGAGGAACCAGGTGTCCGCGCTGCTCCGAGGATGGGATGGTCCATGCGCCCTGCATGGCTGAACGTGTTCAATCTGTTGTGAAAAAGGTTCTTGAAGTCTTCTCAACGATCTAAAAACATTCTGAAAATGGCCAGGAAATGTGCATGCACTTTATCCATTGTACAAAGCCAGGAAAACACCTACCTCGAAGTTGCAGCGGCAGGACAGGGCTTCCCCCAACACACTTGATATGTCTGATGTTGCCACCCGATGGGAATTCCAAGCCATGCACATGTTGGCCCGACTATAGATGAACAGGAAAGGCCATTAACGAATTTTTTGATGATCCAGGCAGACAGAAGTATCCCCTGGGTAACTTTGATGTCAGCCAGTGGCAGCTCATGCATGACACATGCCGTTTTTGTTGTGGCCATTCGAAGGACGGCGACGTTATTTGTCAGTCGCCAGGACTAAGGGATAATATGTTCATTTCCACTGCTTCATGTCCTGGACTGATTGCTGGAAAAAAATCTGTCTGGGCAGGGATGGAGAAGTGGCGTACATCTCGTGGTCCACATGAGTCCGGTGGGGATTGAAATGGAAGGAAGAGGTAGGAGGTGGAGGACATTGGACGCAGAAGCATTTGTCTGGATTGAATTGAGTGCGATTTATACCCTAGGTTGACCAACGTGAGGTGGAGCAGGTGCAGCTGGGGGAGGTGGATGGAGATGAGGAAGATGATGCAGCATGACCCCAAGCTACAGCTGGCTGTATTACAGATGGATAAAGGGAGGTCACTTGTGCAGATGAGCCCGCAGCATGTTATTTGCCTGGCTAGTGACCGACCGAATAGTCCGCAAATCCCGGCGAGAGAGAGAACTCCTTATGGCTCTCCACCCTATTTTGGACCCTCGCTAGGTCCAATAATGCACAATGGGACAGCCTTTTTCCCAGCTATTGAGATGGAAGACAAACCTCAATAAGTCGTTTGGGAAAGGGAATAATCCTCAGTAATCAGTAGTTTGGCAGCTGCCTATTCGTGCAAGGGCCTGGCCATCGTCCTCCTCTGACAGAGGCTGGCTCACGGGGGGGGGAGGTGTCGGGGCGGTTCCTCAGCGCTCACTGTACTTATTCGCGGCTGCTGGGGGAATAGGTGGGGGGGTTGGGTAGGATGGTAAAGCTGGTGGGGGTGGGGGGTAGGAAAAGCAAGTTAAGTAGTACCAGCTATCTGTAGTAAACTATGCTCTGGAGTCAATGATGAGCAGCTTCCTTGCACCAGCCTAGTGAGGAGGGGCATTCGCCACCAGTATTGTAGCGACGCAAAGCAAGATGCGTAGCCAGCCAGGACTCTGGCGCGTACCCTGAACAATACCAGGGTTGTGGCACTACTTGGACTGCACTCTTGCCACCTCGTTAGAAGATCCGCTGGACCTACTGGGAGGGAAGCCACAAGACTTGAATGTGTTGTGGGCCGCCCAATAGCCGCGAGTTTGCTGTGGGAGAAGAACGACAGAAGTTTGTCCTGCCCGGCTCAAATTGTGGTATGTGGCATCCAGAGCGGAGGGGTTATGTTTGTAGTGTTGGCGTTCTTGCGGTCGGGTGAGTTCCCGTGTTCTGTGCGATTGCGGTGCGGCGGGGGGGGCATCGCATCGTTACCCCAAGGAGAAACCCGCCTTGCTTCTTGTCCATGGGAAAATGTTGGTAAACGACTGACCTGGTGTCTATGATTGAACAGGCTCCGTGGTTCGGCCGAGGACAGGATTTCCACGCTCACACCCATTGATTCTAGGCCTCGTCTGGTTTGTTCCATTTTCGTTTCAAATACACTCACCCTGCTCACTCAGCCACTTTTCTGATTGTGGAATGGCCGCCACCACCTGATGCCTTACTCAAGCTGCTGCCAGTCTGTTTCTCATCGGCCTACACGAAGGTCTTTACAGGGACCTGTTTCATTGGACACCACGCCCACCCTCAAACTTGTCATGGTGCCCAATCTTTGACCCTAATGCCTGCCTGACTGCTGGTCTGACTGTGTGCCAGTTGGAATTCCACAATGTGTATTGTGCCACTGTTGACCTAATGATGCTCTGTGGCTGCTTCGCATTGTCCGTTACACACTGTTGTCATTATTGTGCCTCTGCGCGCTGACCTTCTTGCTGCTGTGACGCCCGTGTGAGACCGCTCCGCTCTCCTGCATTGTGCCATTTGCGTGGCTTTTACTATCCTGTTTTGCCAACATCACAGAAATTGTTCATTGTGCCACCTTGCTTGACCGCATACTGCTGCCGCCATGACCTTTGCTCTCAAAGTCATTGTGCCACTTGTGGCCTTCCTCTTGTTTTTTGCCACCTCCAGAATGGCATTTTGCCACTGCCCTGCTGACCTATGCTGCTGTGGTGTCGCCGTCACCTCCAACCACTCTGTCAACTATAATGTTGCCACCTGATCTCTCTGCTTTGCTATTTTTCCTGCTTTCGCTATGGCATGACTTTATCCAGGCTACTTGCCCGCTTCTGTTTTTGGGTCAGTTTTGCCACTCTTAACCGTGCCCACCCAACAGGGAAATGTATATAGTGAAGCAAATTCTAAAAGCAGGCGTTGGCGGGGCAGTCATCTTGCGTGGTATTGGTCATTAAAACACAACTTTGTGATAGAAGACCCAAACCAGCTCCCTTGCTTATTTTATGCATTTGGAACAACGTTTCTACAGCACCCTGCCCCCAATCCCCACCCCTCCACAGCAGGCTTCTGTCTTTGCTAGCCTGGAATATAGCTGCTTCTTTATTCTTTAACGCGATTCGTTGGCCAATGTAATGCGGGAACAAATAGAATTTTGTCGGCAAAAATTCGTTTCGTTTCTTCTAAGTGATACGAATCTAATTTTTTGAGAAATTCGCGACCGCACGGGAGCATCACTTAATACAGACGTGACGGATCATCCCTCTGATCATTTAGAGGTGTCTGGTCTGCTCTTGCACACCTTTGTAACCAATATTTACATCTCTGTTCTTATGCAAGTCAGAGTGACATGTTTTCTGGCAGTATCCATGTCGCTTAGTTGCAATGTCAATCACAAAGTAAAGGGTGGGCAATCTTGAATGGTTCTTGTCTACAGTGGGCACATACTGTATGCCTGTCTGCACCATTGTGTAGGATGCTTTCTCACAAAGGTATCATGTAGCAGCATATCAAGTGTTTGTTTTAAAGACCCATAAGTACTCTGTGTGCTGCCATACAGGGTTCATGTACATGAACCCTAAACCTGCACAATATTTTACTTGCCAGACCTCAATTTGTGCTTTGGAGCTGCCCTTTCTACTGTCAAGTGCTAGACGACTATGGTCTCCTACCTTCCTCTCTTCATATCTGTCAATATGCAACTCCTTTGATAATACAGATGAAACTTATGTGCCATTTGGAAGCAGTACATGTGGAGATGCACCTAAACCTAAATAAACTCTCCCCCCCCCCTAATGCCTACTTAGGAAGCTTGGAATGCAAAATTCTTTTTCTTGAAATATTCATTTATTTTGGTCTGCTGTCTGCAATAAAATTGATTACAAAATGTATAGCATTCTCTTATCATACTCAGTGTACTCAGTGGCACATGCCTGGACCCGGATTAAGTAGAGGTGAAGCAGTAATAAAAAAATGTAATAAACAAAAGAAAAAATTGAATATTTGCAATTAAGATTTGACTCACTATAGAGAAACAATGTTATATAATTGAAAGAGATTTACTTTTCAGGACTTTGTTTTTTAACTTAAAATTACCACAGTTGATGAAAACAATATAACAACCCCTACTTACGTCCCCCCTGCCATTGTTTTACCCCAGACCACTCTGATGTCCTCTTCCTGCTATCTCTTGCAACATTGGAAATGCTTACTTAGCCAATTGCTGGCTGCAGCTGTGTCCTTCTTCGGCCATTTATTGGCTAAGTGGGCTTTTTCGGTATTAGGGCGATGTAGCACGAAAAGGGGTCAGCAGGGACCTGGTTAATCTGCAACACTGGCAGAGAAGGGGGAAGCAGAGAGGTAAGTAAGGATTGTTTTAATTGTTTTCATCAACTGACCATTTTTAATAAAAAAAAAAAAGAAATTCCTGGAAATCCCTTTAATGTCAATAGGCATTTCTGTTTTGAAAGTTCATTGGCAGAATACATTTCACTTTGTAAGAAATGATCATACAACCACCATTTAAATATGCATCTATATAAATATACATATAAATCATCCTCCTAGGCCTGAGGTTAGATGCAATTAATGAGTGTATAAAAATAGTATATTGTATAACATGGAATTAGTTATTATTGAATCAATATGGAGATATAAACGGGACAGAAAGAATTCATGCAGCTCTTTCAAAGACACTTGGGGCACGACATGTAGAAAGAGTTTTTCACCCCTTTTTTGGGTACAATGCACATTAACAGAGGCAGGCTACGAGTGTCTAAGGCACCTAATGAATGTGTTAGGCAAGGGTTCATAAAACTCAACACTTTCTAATGCGCCTAACATGAGGGGGCGTTCTGGGGTCATGCCATACTACAATCGTAATATTAGACACATCTATGAATGTGGTACGGCAAAACTAGGCGCATTACTGCTGAAAAGGCAGACCTTTTAGAGCAGTAATGGCGGCCCTAGTTTTGGCCGTGACCACATTTAATGTGGTCTGCTGGTGCCTTGAAGAGTCGAAGTGGGGGAGATAGATTTCTGTAAGGGCAAAAGTGTCCAATATATTTCAATTTCTAGCAGTACAATAATAAATAATTTATTATAATGATCAAACTGTATAAAAATATATCTAAAATTAATCTAAAACAAATTTTACATTAAAAAACCCATTGATTATGTTGTTCACATTTTTATATTTAAAATTTTTACTACATTAAATTATACATATATTTTTGCTTCGCTCTCACCCTTTATTCTGATCTGCATATGTAGCAGCACATCACAGGTAATGATGGACCTGTGGGTCTCCAAAGTAGGATCAGTACCTTTAGTTTCGATCACCTGGACATGTATCTCAATGTCTTCTCTTATTTCAACTTTCTATAACCTTAATACAAATTAGGCGTATTACTTATGCGCCTAAGTTTCGTAATGTGCCTAACACATAGGCGAGGTGCGTTGGACTTTACACACCATTTATGAACGCAAAAGAACTACTTTCATACATTAGGCGCATTATACACTGAAAATGAGACTCGACTATTCACTTTGACACACCTTCCTTCATACATGTTGACCTTGGGGAGACATATATGATCGGGTTTTTCACCCTTTTCTGGTGTAAAATGTGCCTAAGTGAGCTGGCTACAATGTCTAATGCGCCTAATGAATGTGTTAGGCGCAATGTTTATAAGACTCGACACTTTGTAATGCGTCGAACATGTGGGAGCGTTTTGGGGATGTTCTGGGGCGTCGCACCACACTCGAAATATTAGACACATAAATGACTGTGGTTCAGAAAAACTAGGCGCATTACTGCTCTGACAGGCAAACCTATTTCAGTATGGTCTGCCTGAGCCTGAAGAGTCGAAGTGGAGTTAGATTTGCTGTTAGAGAGCAAAATGTCCCTTATTTCTGAACTTACACCAGTACAATAATAAAAAGTAATTTATGATTATTATCAAAATATATACAATTAAATTATTTAAATGTAATAAAATAATGTTATCATATAAAATTAATATTAAAATATATAATATCCCAAAAACATGAAAAAGTGTGTATCTTCTGGATTCCTGATAACTTTACCTACCCGTGGGGTCCACAAAGGGCAATAACCCCTTACCTTTTAATACCGTAAGCACCAACAGGAATGATTGTGTATGATGACGTTTGCAGGCGCACTCGCGGTGCAGCACAGCAGCTTACAACTTAACCGAATTTTGCCCGCTTCCCTCCCAAAGGCACATGCGATACAAACTCTCTCTCTCTCTGGTGAACTGGTTCACATAGATAGTGGTATGATAGCAAACTCTTTTCCAAGTCCTGAACAGTAAGGTGTCCTTGGGAAACACCCCCTTTGGCCTGTAACTAAACCTGAACTAACTAAACTAATAACAGGCCTCCTCTTAGTTCTGAGCTCGGTGGCATGCACGCATCCGCTGAGGTACCTTTATGATGGCCGGCAATTCCTAGTCTCAGGCGTAGATCCTTACTGATGAAGCTGATGGTCAGGATGCAGACGTTCCTTTCTATCTCGGCAGCTTGTCCTTTTCGTCCGGGAGCTCTCTCAAGGAACAACTTCCGTGTCGGCAGTTAGGCTCTCCTAAGTCTTTGCAACAACTCTCAGTTCCAAGCTGGGTCATTTCTTGCTCAGTTACGGTCTCCTTCTGCTCTCTCTGAGTCTCTCAGGAACATCTAAAATGGCCGAAGCCATGTGTCTGTCTTATAACTTGTCTCTCATTTACATATACCAGAAACCGGAAATAGCAGCATCTTGTGGCCAAACAGCAGAATACAATGAAACATTTCACAACTGTCACACATAGGATTTTACTTGGTAAACACAGTGAGGCTAGTCCACTATACCACATTTATCTCTTAGCAAAAGCCATTTGAAAGTATTAAAAAAGTTGAGATAACATTCTGTGCCATGATATTGATATCGCTATCAGTCAAGTTTAGTTTTGGCACATTTGTAGGACACTTCCCCCAGTGTCCCAAGAAAGTGCACCTAAGTATCCCCAAGAATATTCCCCAAATGTCTTTTGTATATTTTCTCATGATTATAGCTGTGCCATCGCTCTCAAGCCTGCAGGCACTCAGCTAATAGTCAGATTAGGCTACCTACTCTCATAAATAATAGTAGTGGCATTTCTTTATTATCCAGTTTTATAATGTTATGGCATCCTGACAATGGCAATGAGGCACCTAATGTTCCCTCTCCAATTTAGCACCGTTTGAGATAACTGTTTCCTTCCAAGGACTTTTATATATGAGAATCAGTATTCTGCTAACACATGTGACCAACACATTACTCTCCATCTTTAATTCCCACAAATAAAATACCTTATATTATATCAAATATACCAAATTATAAGTCTTTTCCAAAGTCTGTATTTCTTACAACTTGTTTCATCCGTGTCCTTGTATTTTGTATATGTGTAAAATTCCACCAAAGGTAGGAAACATCCTTACATTTCCACACATCATTACTACCAGTATGCATATCTACATACATGCATTCTGAATATCTCTACAAACATTATGTCCCATCAAGGCTTCTCAGTATTCAACATCTGATTAGAGTTAAGATTTTAAGGCTTTGATTTTCTTTTTTACACATAATGAATGACACAACTTATATTATGTAGATATTTTTAATTAAAGTTCTGTTTTGATGAACAAGCAATGAAGAGTAAGCTACAAGAAGTCTTATTATTAGCTGAAGACCATCAGAAGACAAGTCTGGAAACTATTACTCTGGAACCACTACTTAAAGGAGTCGTCTATTTTTTTTTAATTATTATTAAATAAATCATTCCATTGAATGCACTGCTGCTCTGACAAAATAAAAAACCCATACCTTCCTCTTCACTTCTGTTCTAGAACTGACTTGGAGCTTTATCTCGCACTGTCTGACATCACCGTTCAGAGCTGTTCACTTCCAAAAGGTGATGTCAGGCAGTGGCAATTGACCAATCAATGACTACAGAGGTGATGATCCAACTGACACCCACAGAAGTAAACAGAAGACAGGAGAGAGAGAGGGCCCACAGATTAGGCTTTAAAAAGGAGGTGTGGAGAAAGGTGAGTATGAGTTTTTTTTTTGTTTTATCAGTGCAGCAGTATCTTCAATTTATTTAAAAAAACGGCAACCTGTTTCATTTACTGTGTCCAGACCATCTGTCGCTACCACACAATTGTGAAAAGCCTGAGATCATAAAAATGCTGAACAAAACATATTAACTTAGGTGCAGCCTATCAGAATTTTTTATAAAAGTAGACCAAGTATATTCTCTCAAGGATGCAGTCTTTCACAAGATGAAAATAGTCAGTCATGATAAAATACTTGACGTATTGTGATGTAGTTCGGCAAATGTCTGTGAAAGGTGTGTCCTGTAATTAATAGTTTATTCTTATCCTTAAAAGAGGTGCTCTCATCTCATTATTAGCTTTAAAGGGGTTGTCTCACTACATTGATTAATCTTACCTCAGTCGTGTTTTCTTGGTTTCACGTTGAAATCAGGGCGTGTTTTACTTGGCTTCCACTAGGCTGCAGTAGAAGCCAGGTCTGTAGCTACAGCAACCAATGCTGGCAGCCTATCAGGATAGCTCAAACAGGTCTGTAACTATAGTGACCTGAGGAGCTGATGCAGCTCATACAAGAGGGGATAGCTCAGAATAGGTAGGACACTATTAATGGACATATATTGCAAAGTGACTTGGTTTTACAAGATCTTTAACATAAAAAGCAATCCTTATAGTGAGACAACCCCTTTAAACATGGAGGCAAAGGTAAATAAAGACTATTAAGGCGGTAAAGAAGATCTTATCACCTGTTTGTGCACACAGCTTCCCTAAGTGACCAACCACCTTTATCTGCTCTCTTTCTGCTCTTATTCCTCCAGCTGCCTCTTCCAGCCATGGTGACGTCACTCTCTGTTGTATCTTATCAGCAGCACAGGAGCCTATTTATCTATGTTACTGACAAGTCTTAACCCTTTAGAACTCTGTAGCCTTCCATCCTGCTGTTTAAAGCTTGCTGTTAGCAATGTCCCTCTAACAGGTTCAGCTAGGAATAGCAAAGCTGATATGCCAATCATTACTGTAGAGTCACCTACAGCCTGACCAGAAAGTTAAAACTGAATGTGTAGCGCACCAACGTGCTTTTATTCCTGAGCTTTTGTTCATCAATTATACATTTTCTGACTCAATTCTGTTCCTGGATCTTTTAAGTTACTATTTATCTGATAACACACATTATTGATTCATTTATTCTTTGTTTTATAGCTGTGTAAATCAGAATTGTTGTTTAGGTATCGCTAGTACCGTGTCCATGGGCATGCAGGAAAGTTCTCTAGGGCTGGCACACATTTTTTTAAAGGTTTTTCTACCTTTTGATCAACCTTCTAGAAGCCATTTTCTTCCAAACAGATTCCATCCATCCTTGAGTTCCACAAGTCAGGCACATCAACCTTGTGTTACTGCTCTAGCTTCAGAACATCCTGGATGTAGGAGTAGGAGATTTCCCAACCCAGCCTCTTTCACAAATCCATGAACAGGCCCACAGAGCCATATTCAGAAGTTGTCTGCAGCAGAGTGAAGATGTTAGCGACTTCTTTCCCACCTTTGTGGATCTTCTTTTACATAATTGTCTATTTCATCCTGTCAAAATGGAAGCCAGAAACTAAGTGAAAAACAGTTATGTGAAAACACAGCTTAGATTGTACCACTAGTCATCTGATCAGGATCATGGTACTTTGTATGCTGCTCCCCTGCTCCACATCCTATATAAACTGAATGCAAAAGCTGATATACATAGACAACAACTCGGTCAAGTGATAACAAATTAATGAACAATTGCAGATCAAGTACATTTACTGAACACAGACTGTAATATTTATGCAAAATTTGATGGAGACCAAAAGTGCACAATGTGGCTCACAATCCAATTTTGGACCACACCCAACCATCTGGATGCAAAACTGCTTGTCTATGTTTGGGTGTTTTGCACTGAGACAGAAAGTAGTGCACTGTATAGCCATATCTGGAGCACCTGTTTATATGAGGAATGAAGTCCATTGACACCTATTTGGTACTATAGAAAAGAGTATAGAAGTTACATAGGTGGCTGTCTATGCATGCAGCTGTCTCCGGTATATTTTAAGGAAGTTGTGAAATGTTAGGTGTTTACCACAAAACTTTTAAACATTAATAGAAAGATACCCATCCATACATAATTTCCTCCTATATGGGGTGTGTACAGAGGGAGAATGGTATTCATCTCCCAATAATGAGTCCCGTAAATGGAATCTGCACCATGGGCGTAACTATAGCCAGAGCAGACATAATGACTGCTATGAGGCACAGAGGTTAAAGGGGCCCAATTAGGTGCAAGAACATTGATCTTTTTGTGGGGATGATGTAGTTGGTGGCTTTCTGCTCTCAAACACTACTATTTGGGTTCCCTGATACATGGTGATATTATTTATACTTTTATTTATTGCTACTTGTGCTGCTGTTTTATTTTATTGTCATAAGGTGGTTGGGCTCCAACTCATTTCACTATAGAAAGCTATACATTCTATTTATGCCTCTGCACCAATCAGATATTTTACTGTATAAACTTTTAATAGGCCATATATGTCTAAAATGGTAATATTTCTTAAGATTTTAGTGCACTCCCTTCAAGTAGTTCAATATGATAATGAGGCCAGGAAAAGTTGGGTCACCCTGATCTAGAGCAAATATGTTTAATGTCTGAAAGAAAAATTCTTGATGCCCTGGTTTTTTAAAAGCCATTATTTGGAATACAAAGGATAGGAGTTGGGATTTTGCTTTAGCTTCCTTTGACTTTGAAAATGCCTATGACTGTGTGGAACTTGATGCACAGTTTTTAAGAAAATGGATTATTCTAGTGTTTTAGTAAGCATATTCAATTCTTATACAAGATTTAAGTATTTAAGTTAATTCTGCATTAATGGTTTTTAACTGGAAATGTCTATTTAATTTACTAGTGCAATAGAACCCCTTTTAAATGCTTTTAGAAATGATAAAGCTATTCGTGTTATTTAATTCCTGGTAGTAAAATCAAACAGATTTCAGTAATATAACGTAAGAATGATGTGACAGTTTTAGTATGTGTTTTTAAAACTTTTAATAGAGATTTAAGAACAATGGAATGGTTTTGTGGAGTTTGTTAGGTTCTAAAGAAAATCTAGACATCTCTGGTGCTTTCAAAATGGCCAAGTTTACTTTTGAGTTCTTCTGCAAGCTTCTTAAAATGTCTGACTTTATGATTTTGAGTATATATTTAAGAAACTTTAAAAATTGATAATTACTATTGGAAATAGTGAGAACAAAATATAACCTTCTGAAATTAAAGGGGATGTATCGCTTCATCAGTTCGGCTGTTTTCTTGAAGCTTGATTCTCTCAGTTCCTGAAATCCAGAGGCGTTTCTTCCCCTCCCAGCTGGGTGTTTCTTAACTGACCGGGGATGACATCATCCCCTCCTTCATTGTTCATGCTTGCTCCCGAGGCAGTGTGCTCCCCCCCATCTCTGTCTGAGTGCACATGTCACTGTGTCGTTACTCTCCCTATGCAATCTTATTTTGTAAGAGCTGTTTACATACCACTGCATTCAGTCTAGGCAGTCTTCTATGAACTCAGAGCACTGATCTCTTCTCCTCTTACAGCTGGAGGTTTGTTACTGTTGAATCCAGTCTTCTATGAACTGATCCAGAGCACAGATCCGTTTCCATTCTATGTTTACACAAGGCATCAAGACAAAATTGTGCTGTTTTCTGATTGTAGAAACAGCTGCAGTGGCACTGAGGAGCTGGTGGCTGTATAGAGTGAAATTGTTGCCGGCCCCTTACACGCAGGAGCATTAAGGCACCGATGCACAATTCTGCTGTTCTCTGATTATAGAAGCAGCTGCAGTGTCAATGAGGTGCTCCTGACTGTACAGAGTGAAATTGTTGCCGGCCCCTTATTCTGAGTGAGAGAGGCAGGAATGCTGGCTCCCGTGAATACAACCGGGGGCTGAACAGAATGTAAATTAGTAGAGAAGTCAGCCAATGAAATGCAAGGAGGTGGGATCCGATCCACAATGAGGAACTGTGTTTACACAAAACAAAGATAAGGCAGACTGTGAAAACAAGACAAATGACATCCAATTGCAAAGTTGCTTGTTTTCACTGTCCCCTTATTCTGAAGACCATATAATGAATTCATACAACCCCTTTAAGGATCCCTTACCCTAAAAACTTAATAATGAATCAAGTCTTACTCTAGGTGACTTACTGTAGATAAGTATATGATTCTATCTATTAAATCCCTTTAGTAAAAAGAGAGGCAGTGAAAAGAGAGGACTTTTTTTTAAACCCAAATTAAAGTAAATAAAGACTTCCAGATATTGCAATATTTTGTACTTGAAGTACTTGGAATATTGCACCAGCTCTTTTCTGTGTACTAGATTAAGTCAAAAATGTTTCTGATCTACAGACTTGTTGAAATTTATAAAATGTAAATGAGCTAATCTAGATTTCAAAAGACTTAAAAGATTTTTACCACCAGAGACGATGTTAAATCTAAATATCATACTTAAAGGGGTTGTACAGTGCATAAAAAAATTAAATAAATAATCTGCCATTAAAGGCCAATAAAATTAAAAAAACCTATTCACACCTGCTTCCTTACCTCGGTTTTGGTGCTGGCTCTCCACAGCCTTCTGTTTACCTTCTGTTGTCTGGTACAAGCCACTCCCTAACATCATTGTAAAAAAAAGATTGACAAAAATAAAAATCCTGCAGTGCTATTTATCATATTTTGACATTTATTGCATTTAACACTTTTGCTGTGTTTGTATTAACTTTTGGTATATTAGGAGTTTTGGGTCTGTATGGCCATTACTATTCTCTGCATTTTTCTATATATTCCTGATCCGTATATTTACTTTATATATTTATCTATATGTACTGTGCTGCCACCTTCCAAAAGTACTGTGTATGTGGTTGGTATCTCCTTTAGCCTTTTGGCTTGATTTCAATTGTTTTTAACTCCTTGTTCTGTGTTGTTAATAAAATGTATTGATCATGGTATATTAGGGAGTACGCTATAATCTTGTTGATGTGTTCTTTTTTCTATGTTTAATACTTACACTAGCTGCACCCCATTATCTATATTGTCTTCTCTATTATTCTTTCTCTGGTTATATCTGTTAAAAAGACTAATGAAAAATTAAACAATAAAAGGCAAAAATTACATATGAAAAATAAAATTACACCAATGATCCACCTAAATGGTTTGCTCAAGTCTTTTATGAGTTGTGATATTAGGTTAGGATCCCTTAAGTCTTGGTGGTAAAAAAAAAATCTGTTCTTTACCAGTGGCTTTAGGGCCAAATCTACAAATGGTTCTAGATCATAACCATTTAGTGTATATCAGGGGCATAAAGGGGTCACCTATTTCTGACCACTGCCCATTATGGCAAAGCTAAAAAACAGTTGGTCTGCAAGCCCAAGCTGCAGAGGTGCCCCATGATGAGGAACCCTGGTGTGCTTGAAACTTTTTCAATGAGATCCTACTCAGTGAAACAACATCTACACACACTTCACTGACACATTTTAATGGCACATGATTCCCTGAGCCTAGTCATTCTGTCTCCTGCAAATATCAAGAATGGATATAGGTAGTGTTGAGCGGTTATTATCGACAAAGTTGAAATCGGCACAGTTTTTATGGTGATCAGATTTTTTTAGATCATGCGATAATTTAGGTAAAAATCTGTGCATCATCTATTAAGATCGCGCCATTTTCGGCGCTTCCTGTCATTTTGGTGGCCAGCAAATCAGCTTACAGAATAGAGCAGGGTGAGATGTTGTGTGCGACGTCATGACTGGGATGTGTATGGTTGCGATTGGCTGGAAAAATCACATGACCTCGTTTTACATAGAACAGCGTTTCCTGTTCAGCCTCAGTGTCTCTCAGCATCTCAGAGCAGAAGGACATGCGCTCTGCTTGTGTCCAAACAGCTCAGCGAAATTATTATATTTCTTCACAGAGAAACCTCTACTATTAGCTGTGATCCTTACAATTTAGTTAGATTAGAGATTGGAAGATTTTATATAGTTAGGTAGAGAATTTTAAAGGAGCATCTACCGCTGTAAAGTCACGAGGGGGAGCGGAGGGGGGGCCCCCGCGGGCGAACACAGACAAGCTCTATAAAGAATACTGGATAAAGTTCACCAAGACTTAGTGTAGACATTGCACTGCAATAGCTTTATTATTAACAGTTTTCTATTGAAATATTTCCTGGATATTGGGCAGCCTGAACTTATAGGATACACATCAATTCTAGAAACAGCACGTCTCTTGTTAGGTGCAAAACTACACTTTTACTATCAGTATACATTTCAGATAGGTGTTCATTTTAAATTTTGCCCATTCCACCTTTGTTGATATATCCACCTTGCACTTAAATTTTGAATCCAGCAATTTGTAGTCACCACAGGTGAATTGAAAGGTGCCAAATAAATCTTGTATTATACGAATAGACAAGCTCTATAAAGAATACTGGATAATGTTCACCAAGACTTAGTGTAGACATTGCACTGCAATAGCTTTATTATTAACAGTTTTCTATTGAAATATTTCCTGGATATTGGGCAGCCTGAACTTATAGGATACACATCTTTTCTAGTAACTGCAGGTCTCTTTGTTAGGTGCAAAACTCCACTTTTATTATCAGTATACATTTCAGATAGGTGTTCATTTTCAATTTTGCACATTCCACTTTTGTTGATATATCCACCTTGCAGTTCAATTAGAATCCAGCAATTTTATAGTCACCACAGTGAATTGAAAGGTGCCAAAAATATCTTGTATTATACGAATACAAACAGATACGTGTTTTTTTGACTTTGGCGCACTACAGCTTTGTTCATTGAGGCAGCTTGCACTTAAATTTGAATACAGCAATTTTATAGTCAACACAGGTGAATTGATAGGTGCAAAAAATACCTTTTATTATCCTAAAACATTTCAGATATGTGTTTTTTCACTTTGGCGCAGGCCAGCTTTGTTGATAGATCTACTTTGCAGTTATATTTGAATCCAGCAATTTTGTTTTGATTTGAGGGATTTGAGAATAGCTGTGATTTGCCGTCTTTTAATAAGAGACTTTCCAAAACTCTTCCATACCTTCTCAAATTGTTATATTTCTGCACATGGAGCGAAATTGTACAAGGGAGGTACAGGAAAACTTGACCAGATGTAAGTTATTCAGAAGACATGGAGTATGGAGCACGGACAGAGAACAAAGTACAGAGACAATTTCCTCCAGCACGTTGAGTAAAATAAGAAAAAAGAATGCCAAGAAAAAGGGCACCTGGGTGGAACAGGAGCGTTAACCACCAGTATGTCCAAGTGAAGCTCAATTGGTCCGCACTCATACGGAGGGGGCAAGCGCTACCCAGGACAGGGACAGTATATGTCCAGTGAAACTAAAATGGTGGTTGAAAGACTCCTTTTTCTGGCAATTTTTAATCTGTGGGTCAGACAGGTTTAATGGTCATTCTGCGGTACAGGACAGATATAGTTAATGTCCAGTGAAACTAAAATGGTGGTTGAAAGACTCCTTTTCCCGGCACTTTTGAATCTGTGGGTCAGACAGGTTTAATGGTCATTCTGCGGTACAGGACAGATATAGTCAATGTCCAGTGAAACTAAAATGGTGTTTTAAAGACTCCTTTTTCGGCAAATTTTTATTCTGGGGTCATGCAGGTTTGGGGCTCATGCTGTGGCCCAGGACAGGTATAGTCAATGTCCAGTAAAACTAAAATGGTGGTTGAAAGACTCCTTTTTCCGGCACTTTTAAATCTAGGGGTCATGCAGGTTTGGGGCTCATGCTGTAGCCCAGGACATGTATAGTCAATGTCCATGAAACTAAATGGGTGGGTTTAAAGACTCCTTTTTCAGGCACTTTTTGAATGTGGGGTCATGCAGGTTTGGGGCTCATGCTGTGGCCCAGGAAGGGGAAGTCAATGTCCAGTGAAACTAAAAATGGTGGTTGAAAGACTTCCTTTTTCCGGCACTTTTTAATCTGGGGTCATGCAGGTTTGGGGCTCATGCTGTGGCCCAGGACAGGACAGTATATGTCCAGTTCAACTAAAATGGTGGGTTTAAAGACTCCTATTTCCGACACTTTTTGAATCTGGGGGTCATGCAGGTTTGGGGCTCATGCTGTGGCCCAGGACAGGTATAGTCAATGTCCAGTGAAACTAAAATGGTGGTTGAAAGACTCCTTTTCTGGCACTTTTTAAATGTGGGGGTCATGCAGGTTTGGGGCTCATGCTGTGGCCCAGGACAGGTATAGTCAATGTCCAGTTCTACTAAAATGGTGGTTGAAAGACTCCTTTTTCCTGCACTTTTGAATCTGGGGGTCATGCAAGTTTGGGGCTCATGCTGTGGCCCAAAACATGTATAGTCAATGTCCAGTTCAACTAAAATGGTGGTTGAAAGACTCCTTTTTCCGGCACTTTTAAATCTGGGGGTCATGCAGGTTTGGGGCTCATGCTGCGTTCCAGGACAGGGATATTCAATGTCCAGTTCAAGTAAGATGATGGTTCAAATCATACTGCCTTCTGGCACTTTTTAATTTGTGGGTGATGCAGGTTTAAGGGTCATGCTGTGGTACAAGACAGGGATAGTGAATGTTTTGTGTTTTTTTTTCTGTGGCTTTTATAACCTAAGTGTGTTGCCTAAGATGTAGCACGTATCCATTTGACTACTGTGGATGTTAATTAAAGCTTCTCCAGCCCTGTTTGGGTTTAAGAATGAAGGTGTTGTTGCTCTCCCATAGACTTTAATGGTCATCGCTCATAATCGACTGCTCACTATCGACTATCTTGTCGATGATGGTCGACTATCGACCATCGACCGATGTCGATGGCCAACGCAACCGCTCAACACTAGTTATAGGCAAATATTCAAAAGCCCTTAACAACCCTTTAAAAGGGGTTTCAAGTCATCTAAGCTAAAAGGCCCATTCGGTTAGAACAACAAATACCCCCCCCCCCCCATCCCACACACACCTCAAAGCTTAGAAAGCCCACATCTCTCAACCAGGAGAGACATCCATAAGTGTTGTGCACCATATGACATCCAAGTGATATGAATAGCTGCCTTTGCTTAATGACTGGTAGTATAAAGGTTTGTCATATTAAAAGTAATCAAAAGACCCAGCTAAAGGAGAGGTGAGTGGGCTGATAGAAGTGAATACCCAAGTGGACCCTACTAATCAAGTGGGTTTGCCATTCCCATATGATTCTCCACTGCTAACCAGATCACCAGGTTAGGCCAACCTGCCTACACCAAGGTCATTGATGTAACTCACCAATTTCAAGCCACTGATACTGTCCTGGGTCTTAGCCAAAAGGCCAACAAGCTATTTTAAATCTTTCTGACTCATGAAGGTATTTTTACCATGTGCCGGGAAATTGTATCGAAGAATCTTCTTTTTATCCAAAGATAGCACCACTCTTATCTATGGACTATGTATGTTATTGCAGCTGAACCCAATTCAAGTTATGTCGTAAGACATAAATGAGATCCATTATAGTAATCAAAAACCAGTCATAGCAATGATGTAGCTGTAAATAGCACATCACCACTTTGGGCAGCAATTCACTTCCATGTATTACTTCAAGTGGTCCTGAATGGCATATCACTACACTTACATGTCTACAATAAGTGGTGGAAGCCCCCATAAACTCTAACATGGGAATAATGTTACATTTAAATAGTAAATACATTGTCAAATAAAGAAATATATTTAGACCAATTGATTTATAGATGATTTGTGTAAAGTACAGTATAGTCTTTGATATATCACAGCAAGACTATAGTATTATGTATCTGTAGGTCAATCATATATGGTCAGTCGGAATATGTTTTTGATTTTGTTTCTTGCTTCATTGTAGATCATAATTGAAATCAGGATGAGTCAAAGGTTTAGGCAAGTTTTCTCTAGTTTGAGTTTCATGATGTATTTAATTCAAAATGATTCCTATGAATATTACTCATACAGACTTTATTAGAATATCCAGAGTGCAGCTATTTTCAGATGCTTGCAAATTAATGCATAGTGTCAAGGACACAACCTTTTAACTTTAATTGAAAAGTACAGTATTTCTACAAAAATAATTATGAACCTGACATGTTTATACAAATAGTAAAAAAAAGTTCATAAAGACGTAGCACATTATAAACTATAATTTAGAATACACTATGCTCTATAGAGCACAAATGTGATAACTTAATGTCATCATTGAAACTCATTGTCTGCCATTCAAATTAATAGACTCCTTCTTGGTCGTATGTGATGACAGATATTATCATAAAGTCACAATATATGGTGTATATAGCTGTATACCAAGATACGTTAAAATACATTTTGTCTTATGGCTCTAGCAGTGTGGGCAAGAGAACCAGAAGCATGTGACTGGAATATGATAGTAGAACATTCTTAGAATGTGTCCCAAACACAAAAGTTTTACCTTCAGAGCTATGTTAAGGAATTGGTTAGCAATCATTTTATACAATTTTACCATCTCAAATGTTTGCTTTAGTTTTAAAAAAAATTCTTTGGAGGCTTATTCAGACAAAAACAAACATGTGTTATGGTGAACTATTTTTTTACCATATGTCGCCATAAAACTGTAGTACAGCTGTGTATTTCTTGAGGCTTAAGGAATGGTTTGATTTAAAGCAGCTGGTTGTTTTATAGAATTGAGATCTAAAGAATTAAATAATACAGGCAATCCTGGGTTTATGAACGGGATAGGGACTGTAGGTTTGTTCTTAAGTTGAATTTGTATGAATTTGTATGTAAGTTGAAACGTGTATATTTATTTAATGTAACTCCAGCTAAAAATTTTTTTTTTTTTTTTTTTTTTTTTAGTTTTGGATAGTGCAGGGTATGGTTTTAAATTTTTTTTTTAGCTGTCTGTGCCCATGTTTAGAAGATTTCAACTCACTTTTTGTCTCTCATGTTCTGCTGTGGCATGCTGGCACGTGTAGTTCCACCGCCCACTAAGCTATGCCCCATCAGTCTCCGTTTGTAACTAGGGGACAGATGTAAGTCGAAATGTTGTAAGTCAGGGACCGCCTGTACATTGTTGCATCTAACAGTCATAGGAGACTCATCAGACTTACATCTCAGAACCCTCCAGTCATAGATTGTTTTGTGCTGCAGACTCCATCTTTTAACAAGGACACACCTTAGAGGGGTTGTCCATCCACATAACAAATAACTTCAATGTATCTGAAATTGTAAATGATGAAATGCATTAATACACTTTCAATATCATTACTGCCCCCATGTTATGCTATTAGTGCCAGTTCTACAGTACTCCACATCTAAGTTCATTTTGGCATAAAAGGTAAGTTCCCCTCTTTGCGTTACTGATATGTGTAATGTGGGCTGTCTCACATTGCATAATAGCAGTGGGCTACACCCTACGCCCTACACTCTTCTTTAGACAAACTGGTTTGGCATGGATTAATTCAAGTAGGCAGAGTTGTTCCTATCACTCCATGAAGAGTGTTGTAGTTGAATGGATCACCTAGTGAGGTGTAACATGTTCATGAGTGATTATGGTGACTCACCTTAAGGTGCTGAGGATCCCCTGATGCTATTGGTAGGAGGTGTAAGTCTTATACTAGCAATGCTTTTGATCATAAAAAACTGTAAACTAAGAATCCCAGGTTTTTCATATTTTCCTTAGCAGTAATGCATATCCAATATTCCTATATGCCTTGATGTTTCACTTAGTTTTTAGTGTGCCACTGATACTTGTATTAGATGTATGCTATTGCCTTTTCAGTGTGCACCTATGCTTACGTTTTTCAAAATATATGGATGTGCACAGCCTAATTGATTTTTGAAGTGTATTTGACGAATGGCAGCCTCATTGGCTTGCTTCACTCCGCCTACCTCTTTTAAACTGGTGCAGGATAATTCAGTAGCAGGTTCCTATCACTCCCTGAGATGTTGTAGTCTGAATGGACTCCTAGTGAGGTAACATGTTCAGTGTTAGGGACTCACCTGTGCTGGGATCCCCTTGACGCTATTGGGAGGTGAGCTTAATACAATCTTTGATCAAAAACTGTAAACTAAGAATCCCAGGTTTTTCATATTTTTCTTAGCAGTAATGCATTTCCAATATTCCTATATACCTTGATGTTTCACTTAGTTTTTAGTGGGCCACTGATATTTGTATTAGATCACAGCAATAGCTAACCTACCGCCCTTTTTTGTTACTGCTGATGCAGAGACATGGGCTGGCATCCCTATTGAACTGAGAAAAATAGACAGGGCTTTTAATTTATACTCCCTTTGTGTGTCAGAACAAATCCAGAAGCATTGCAGGACCAGCGATCGTAGGAGGACATTGAGGAAGCTATGGTAGTGATGGTTTATTAGTAAGTTTCACTAATCCTACTTTTTATGTGGCTAGACAATTGAGAGGAAACCAGTGTTCTAATTTTTCATTCTGAGGTATACTTTTCTGACTGAAAGAACCAGTAACTAAAGCTGTATGCAGATCAACAAAACTGGCACAATTGAGATTTCCTTTCAAACTTTAGTAAGTCAGATGTCACCTGAGGATTGCTACATCCAAAAGATGGCGCCGAAGAGTTCAGTTGTCTTCCTATAAATCTTTTGGAATATATAAACACCAGTGGAGTGTAAAGGTGTTAAATCTCCAAACATCGACATGATGCATCTCCCTAATGAGATATCTCACCCCTTTTGAACTACATTCAAAGTCTTTCACCTAATCAGCCAATAAATCATAATCTGCTTTTATGAGGAGCAAACACCCCAAAACATCTGTATGTGGATGAACAAAACTGGTATACTGTAGTTTAAATCCCTTTCACATTGCAAGGTTTAGTCAGACTGATGTAACTTGAGGATTGCTACACCCAATAGATGGTGCTGGAGAGTTTATCTCTCTGCCCATAAGCCTTTTGAAAGAACCTGATTAACAAATACAGTTGAAACCAAAAGTTTACATACACTATATAAGAAGACACATATACATGTTTTTCTCACTATCTGACATGAAATCAGAGTGAACCTTACCCGTTTTAGGTCAATTAGGATTACCCAATTTATTTATATTTGCCAAATGCCAGAATAATGAGATAGAGATAATTTTTTAAGACATTGTTATTACTTTCTGCAAAGTCAAATAAAAGTTTACATAAATTTTATTAGTATTTGGTAGCATTGCCCTTAAACTGTTTGACTTGGGTCAAATATTTTGGATATCCTTCCACAAGCTTCTTACTATAGTTGGTAGAAATTTTGGCCCATTCCTCCTGACAGAACTGGTGTAATTGAACCATGTAGGTCGCCTTGCTCGTACCTGCCTTTTCAGCTTTGCCCATAAATTTTCAATAGGATTGAGATCAGGGCTTTGTGATGGCCAGTCCAAAACATTGACTTGGTTATCCTTAAGCTGCTTTGTAAGCAGTTTGGCAGTATGCTTCGGGTAATTGTCCTTTTGGAAAGCCCAAACTTTAACTTCCTGGCTGATGTCTTAAGATGTTGCTTCTGTATTGCCATATAATCTTCTTTCCTCATGATGCCATCTATTTTGTTTAGTGCAGCAGTCCCTCCTGCAGCAAAACAATCCCACAACAGGATGCTGCCACCCCGTGTTGCATAGTTGGGACGATGTTCTTCGCCTTCCAAGCTTATCTCTTTTTGTTCAAAACGTAACGATGGTCAATATGGCCAAACAGCTTAATTTTAGTTTCATCAGACCACAGGACATGTCTCCAAAAATGTAGGTCTTTGCTCCTGTGTGCATTTGCAAACATTAATCTGGCTTTTATATGTTTCTTTTTGAGTAATGGTTTCTTCCTCGCAGACTGGCCTTTCAGCCCATGTTGGTACAGTGCTTGTTTCACAATGGATAATGACACAAACTTACCACCTTTCACCATCATCTTCACAAAGTCTTTTGCTCTTGGATTGATATCCACATGTCGGACCAAAGCACGTTAATCTCTGAGACACAGAACCCGTTTCTTTCATGAGCGGTATGATGGCTGGACATTCCTATCTTGTTTGTACTTGCGTATAATTGTTTGTAAAGCTGAACGAGGCACCTTCAGGTATCTGCAAATTGCATCCAAGGATGATCCAGACTTGTACAAGTCCACAATTCTCTTTCTGATATCTTGGCTGATTTATTTACTTTCCCATGATGTTACACACAGAAGCAACGTGTTTCTGATGTGCATTTAAAATATATCAACAGGTGTGTCTCTAATTAATTAACCTATTAGAAGCTTCCAAAGACATGAAATCATCATATGGGCTGTCACAAATTGTTTAAAGGCATAGTATTCCTAGTGTATGTAAACTTTAGACTTTGCAGAAAGTAATAAAAATGCCTTAAAAATTATCTCTCTCTCATTGTTCTGCATTTGGCAAATATAAATAATTTTGGTAATCCTAATTGACCTAAACCGAGTAAGGTTTATTCTGATTTCATGTCAGGTAGTGAGAAAAACATGCATATATGTCTTTTTATATAGTGTATGTAAACTTCTGATTTCAACTGTAAATAGATGTCATTTACATAAGACATTACATTGTTCAGTTCATTCATATTTGAATTGTCTCTCCAGCAAACATTCTTCTTCCTTAGCATTGTAAATGTGCAGACCAACTAAGTAGTAGGTAAATTTATGTTTATCATGCATGTTATGGAATCGAGTTTCTACTCACAGAGACAATAGGGCCCCAGCTGCCGAGTACCATTGAAAATGCAAGTGTATTTCAGCTGAATGCAAGTAGTTTAATGCATAGTCAAATAAAATAGATTACTTAAGAAAAAATATATGTTGGGTGCTGTCACATTCATATAATAAGGTCTATAACCCAATCTTATCATCACCTTACAAATCAAACTGTCTGAGTGTAGAGAAACAATGCCATTTTAATATAACGCCATACAATATCTGACAGATTGTTATAATTAACAAGACTTTGATATCTTAATACTGGACAAGCATTAATCAGCATGACATTTGGTTGTGTAAGAATGTATCCATCCTCTCACTGGGTCACATTCCAAGGTTACATGTAAATTTAATGTAAGAGTGTAAAAAGGTACATTGTAAAAAAAAAATGAAAATAACTGCTACAGTAATAATAAAATGAATATGAAAATACGCAGTATATGGAGACAGAAACAATTATAAATATATAGATATATTTTTTCCTTAAAAAATAAATGTTATATAAACAACAATTACAATATCCTATAATTCGCTTCACCACATAGTCAATTCAGAGCTAAAAGAAGTTTCTGTAACCTAGGAAAGCTTATATACACAAACAGTGTATATAAGCAAAATCATAACAGAAACATGTTTGGTAATCATCTTTATTTACTTTTCACTTCATGTTTAAAGCTAATCAATGAAATGGGAATACCCATTTAATAACGCTCGGAATAACCCTTTAATTACTCATGAACATTTGTGTAGCTCCATTGTTTTCACTATGATACTTTCCCTCCTTGGAGGCACTCACTTTTACCCTCGTGATAGACAAAAATTTTGTATATTAGTTTAGGATTTTACCTCATTCAACACGCAATGGAAGAATGATAGTGCTTTACCACAGCGGTCCCCAACCTTTTTTTTCACAAGGGACCGTTTTTATGCAAGACGATTTTTCCACGGCCCAGTGGGGGTGTGGTTATAGGGCGTGGTTATCGGGGTGGGGTTATGGAGGGGGTTGGATGTTTAGAATCACACACACTAAAAAAAACACAATAAAGTGTATACTGTTTCATTTAGGGGTATAGTATGGGATAACCAGTATTTTATAACTGCAGACTGATTGTCAGCTCTGTGGGTCAGTATTATACTAATAATGCTTACCCACAGAGCTGACAATCAGTCTGTAGTAATATTCATCAGCTCTGTGGGTCAGCATAATACATGTTTAATATAATAATACCCCTTTTGGTTAATCCAGCTTTCTTATTAATAGAGGATTTTTATGATGCCCCCCCCTGTAATCGGTTAAAGATTTTTAGGTACCCCTGTATATTAGAAGGGGGGAAAATTGATGGCCCCTCCGTAGTAATTAGAAGTAGATATGCCCCCCCTGTCCTTATTCGACGTAGATATGCCCCCCCCGTAATTATTAGAAGTAGATATGGCTCCCCCGATAATAATTAGAAGAAGATATGGCTCCCCCTGTAATAATGAGAAGTAGGTATGGACTCCCCTGTAAGAATTAGTAGTAGATATGGCCCCTCTGTAATTATTGGAAGTAGATATGGCCCCCCTGTAATTATTAGAAGTAGATATCCCCCCCGTAATAATTAGAAATATATATGGCCCCTCTGTAATAATTAGAAGTAGATATGCCCCTCCTGTAATAATTAGAAGTATATATGGCCCCCCTGTAATTATTAGAAGTAGATATGGCCCACCCTGTAATTATTAGAAGTAGATATGGATCCCCTGTAATTATTAGAAGTGCATAGGGTCCCCTGTGGTGGTCAGGCTAGTGAAGAAAAAAAAAAGAAAAGAAAGGAAAGTTACTCACCTTGTCAGGATCCCTGCAGAGCTGCTGCCTCCAGCATCCAGCGAGACCATGCGGTGCAGGGGGTGTGACGACACCTCTGCATCACCCCCCTTGCGCCGCTGATCGCTGTAGATACGGAGCTTAGTGAGCGCCGCATCTACAGCGATAGGGAAAGCAGGGATGTTAGTGAACCATCCCTGTTTTCTCCCTAGCGCAGGAGCCGCACGCTGTGTGCAGCTGCTATCTCTACGTGACCAGATTACAGCGGCCGCGCAGAGCAGATGCCGACTAAAGTCAACGCGGGTCCGCTGCCCGGCGGTTGGGGACCCCTGCTTTACCACTAGTTTTATAATTTTGTGGCAAATTTATTCAGAACATATACCCGTTTAGCCTAGCTAAGTATTCTAGTGTATGGAGGATCAGAAGAGATAGCTGTTGGCCCAACAATTTTTTGGCAAACATATATCTAATGTCTGTAACCTAATAAAGAAGCCTTTTTTAGATGAGGATCATTACAAACAGTAGCATTTTGCATATTAATGAGGAACATTCCATTCAGATATAAGATCATGCACATAACTCTCAATTTAAATCACATAAATCAGATGCTCTACATTTCTTTCAGTTGCATCTATGATTTCCATCTAGGCAAATATATAAATTTGGATATTCTGAACAACCAGCACAAAATCTGATATTCAGACTTTAAGACACACCGGACCATAAGACGCACCTACTGTATTTTTGGGACTTTAAGACGCACCAGACCATAAGACGCACCTACCATACTCTAGCACACACCACTTAGTCTGCTTGAAGGCAGGGGCCTTCTGGGTGCTTGGGGAGGGTTGGAAGGGCCCCAGAAGGGTGCTCATGTCATGCTACAGACCTCAGCCTATGTGCTCTTCAGAAGGGTTTGAGTTCACTTAGGCAGGTTTGGCAAGGGTTCAGGAGTTTGTGCAGATATGCTAGCACATACCACTTGGTCTGCTTGAAGGCAGGGGCCTTCTGGGTGCTTGAGGAGGGTTGGAAGGCCCCCTGAAGGGATTTGAGGCCACTTGGGTATTTTTGGCAGGGGTACAGGAGGTTGTTCAAGTACCGTATTTTTCAGACTTTAAGACGCACCGGACACTAAGACGCACCTATCTTATTTTTCGGACTTTAAGGCGTACCACCATTTTCCTCCCAAATTTTGGGGAAAAAAAGAACGTCTTATAGTCTGAAAAATATGGCAGTTGCCAAAATTTTAGAGGACAAAATGTCCAGAACACTGAAATTTTAATCTCTTTTTGTATACACCTCTTTCCATTTGTGGCCTATTTTGCAGGATTGTCCCAGGAAAAGTGGCACTGTTTGGGGGAAATTTTTGTAACAACCAAACCCCCCTATTATATTCCATTTCTATTTCTATCTTTTCAAAGCAGGGGAAAGGGGGGTTTTGGTCCCCAAAGCAACCTCCAAAATTTAGCTTAAAGTTTACTAGGGACAAACTGTCTGTCAGGAAATCCCCGGGAAGGACACCCCACAAAGACAAGTGGGCCCCGAATGATTTTCCCCGACCCGTCCCTGCCTTTTTTGGGGGAAAACCCATTTTTTAACAAAGGCCCGGGGCCCCAAACCCAAAAAAAATAAAAGTGGGGCCGTTATAATTACACAGAGGGAAAACAGGACACCAAACAAAAAAGTAGCGGCGGTCCAAAGTCGCAACAGTTTTGCGGCAACAGGTAAAAGGCGTGAGACAAGGGGTAACCGGGGGCAAATCCAAAATTGGCAAAAAGTACGGGCAACCCTGGTAAAGGAAAGTGAGGGCAGAAGGGGGAAAAAACCCGGGTCCAAACCAAAAGTCAGGAAAAGCATAGAAAAAGGGAAAACAAAAACGGCGAACTACAGGGAAAAAAAAAAAGGGTAGCAGGCAAAAGATAAAAAGGAAATGGGGGGCTATAAAAAGGGAAGGGGAGGAAAGAGAGCCGAAGGGGGATAGGAAACAGAAACTGTCAAAAAACTTTAAGTGAGGGTTAACCCGAGAGTGCTGGAAATTTCCCGGCCACGGGGGGGCCAGGATTTAATTAAGTCCCAGAAGGAAACAGTGTTCACACAAGAAAAAAGTAAACCGCAGTTATGGGCGCAGCGGGCCCTTTGCCAAAGACCAGAGCCAGATGACACGAAAGTTGACACTGTCCCTTATATTTTGGGTGGGTTAATAAAAATATGTGGGCTTTTTGGGTTGTTTTTCATCAGCTTATTTTTTTCCTGCAAAGCTTTGAAAAGATAAATTGTCCCTTTTTCGTTCCCTATAGCTATTAAAAATTCCCCTGACAAACTCAAGGAATTTTTAATTTTTATTTGATTTATATAGTCAACAAAAAAATTTTAAAACATAATAAGAAGCACACGCAGTGACAACTGCTTCATCAAGCTCAGTGTGACATTGAAGTCGGGGGTGTATTTTATTTCTTTTAAAATAATTTTGGGTTGCTGTAAAAAATTTTTTTCTTCACTAAAAAGGTTCAAAAATTTCTATTATGGAGGCAAAAAAAGACTTATTTCTACAAAATTTTTTTAGAGGTATTTAAAACAAGTGTCAAAAACACACAAAAACCATTTTTTTTCCCAAAAAATCTTGTTTAAAAGTATTGTAATTAAACCCAAATTTATGCCCAAAAATCATAAAATGTACATAAAGGTGAGTTGCCAAATTTAATTTCAAAAACCAAAAATTTTGATCACTTAACCCTGTGAGTAGGGATGAGCGATTATAATTGACCAAAATTTAAATCGGCATGATTTTTAGGTGATCGGAAAATTTTTGATCCCCCGGATAATTTTTGGTGGGCAATCGCAAAATAATCTTTTTCATCGCGCCTTTTTTCGCACTTCCCGGGCATTTTGGGGGCCAGCAAAATCAGCTTAAATAATTTGGGCAGGGTTTAGCTGGGGGGTGCAACATCAAAACGTGATGTGTTTTTGGGTTTTCATTGGCTGGGGAAAAAACACATGCCCTTGTTTTAAAAACAGTGTTTTCCCGTTCAGTATTTTGGGGTTTTAGTGGTTTTCACTTGGCCCAAAAACGTGTGCTTTCATGTCTCTCAATTGAGCTCACTCAGAGACACAAAATTTTTTTCTTTTTTATACAGACAAAATATGCTTTTAGCTGTGAAAAATTAGGGAAAATAGGTTTTATTAAAAGAATTTTTAAAGGGTTTTTAATTGTTAGACCGAAAATTTTTAAAAAAGCATCTAGTGCTGTACAACTGTATTGCACTTTGGTGTGGCCCCTTTTGTTCAAAGAGCCACCTGTACTTAAATTTTTTGGGTACAGAAAATTTTTTTAGCAACTGTTTTGGGGTATTTTAAATTTTGGGGCAAAAAACCCCCTTTTGTTATTTTTTTAAACTTTTAAATAGCGTATATGCACTTTGGGGGCAACCCCGTTTTGTTCCAAAAAGCCCCCTTGTACTTTAAATTTTTGGAAAAAGAAATTTTTTGGGAATGTTTGGGTATTTTTAAAAGGGCAAAAAAAACCCCCTTTTGTTATCCCTTTTAACTTTTTACTAAAAACTGTATTTCCTTTGGTGCGGCCCGTTTTTTTCAAAGAGCCCCCTTGTAATTAGATTTTTGGGAAACAGAAATTTTTTTTAGTAATGTGGGTAATTTCCCCTTTTTGCCAAAAAACCCCCTTTTTTTTCCCTTATAACTTTTTAAAAAGCTGTATTTCACTTTTGTGTGGCCCGTTTTTTTGCAAAGAGCCAAATTGTACTTTCCCAAATTTTAATTTCAGAAAAATTTTTAGTAATGTTGGTGTAAATTTAAATTTTGGCCAAAAAAACCTTTTGTTATTTCCCTTTCAACTTTTAAATTGTTTATTTTTACTTTGGGGCGGCCCAAATTTTTTTCAAAGAGCCCCCCTTGTATTAATTTTTGATACAGAAATTTCCTTTGTTACTGTTGGTGTATTAATTTGGTGCAAAAACCACCTTTTTTTTTATTCGGTTTTAACTTTTAAATAAACTGTATATGCCCCCTTTGGTGCAAACCCAGTTTTTTTTCAAAGAGCCCCTGTACTTTTTAAATTTTGGGTACAAAAAATTTTCTTGAACTGGGTTTGGGGTATTTCATTGGTTTCAAAAACCACCTTTTTTTTATCCGTTTTTAAATTTTAAATGCTGGGGTTTCAAATTTCGGGGGGCCCCATTTTGTGCAAAGAGCCACCTTTTTAAATTAAATTTTAATACAGAAAAATTTTTTAGTAATTGTTTGGGGGTATTTCATTGGTTTCAAAAACCACCTTTTTTTATCGAAAATGACTTTTTAAAAAAACTGAAATTTTAATTTGGTGCAGCCCAGTTTTGGGGTTTAAAGAGCCACCTTGTACTTAAAATATGGAAACCCGAAATTGTTAGTAAAAATGTTTGGTATATTTTTATTGGTGCAAAAAATCACCCTTTTGTTATCCGTAAAAACTTTTTTAAAACTGTATTGCCTTTGGGGGTGGCCCATTTTGTTCCCAAAAGCCCCCCCCTTTTAATTAAAATTTTGGGTACAGAAAATGTTCTAGTAAGGTTTTTTAACTGTGTTGTTTTAATTTTCGCAAAATAGTTTTTATTGGGGGCTTGGTGAAATTTTAGTTTTTGCCGAGAGAAAGCCACCCTTTTATGATGTTTGGTTTAAAACTATCAAAAAACCTAGCCCTAATTTGGGGGGGTTTTAAAAACCCTGAACTGAAAAGGAAAAACACTGTTTTTTTTGTCTTACGGTTTTTTCCCCAGAAACCCCATTTTACAGGCATTTAATAGAGACAAAATTTTGTTTTTTAAAACCCCAGTTGGCTGTTTTGGGAAAAAAAAAAAAAAAAAATTTTTGGGATTTAAGGAAATAGCTGTGATTTTCCATTTTTTCTTTTAGAGACGGGCAAAAAATCTTTCCCTACCTTTTTTTCATTTTTATCTTTTTTGAACATTGGGCGAAAATGCAGGGGTAAAGGGGAGTAAAGGGGGGGTTTTGGACATGGAGGTAAGGTACGAGAGAAGGTGCCCCCTTCCCGTGCCCATCGACAAAACGCAAGCCAGGGATCTTTGGTTGAAAGGGCCGCAGGCCTGTCATCGCTGGGTCGGTGCCCTGTGAATCTCAGTAAGAAAAAAGCGTCGCCAAAACTGTTTTTCAGTGGTTTTAAAACCAAAACCCGCAAACGCAGTCTATCCCGTCCCCACAAATCACGGCCCCAATTGGGGTAATTTATCTCGTCAGCATCCGGGCCCTCATGAAGCGAAAGGGAGCCCAAATGTCCAAAAAGCCCAAACCCCCCACTGTGGGTAATGCATTTTTCTGAAAGGGCCACCCTTTTTGACAAAATGCCCGTTGGGGTTTAGAAGGCATTTCAAAAATCAAGAGGCCCCAAAAAGGATGATTTTTTTTCTTTCTCGACCCCAATGCTGATGCCATCAAAAGGGGGAGAAGGGAAGGGCCGGGGCAATCGGCAAAACTCCTGGCGGTCGGCCCCGCCCTTACAGTTTCCTGTTGCTTGTAGCCCCCAGCTCCCGGCATGAAGAATGCAGGGAAAAAAGAGGGGAAATCAACCCTTTTTTGAGGAAGTCACCCAAAAAAAGGGGAGTGGGAAGGGGGGCAAAAAGGGCCCCCTAGAAATTTTTCTGCCAGCCACGAACAGCAGAAAACAGCCCGCTCCTCGCTTATCGCCTCGAAAAAAAGGGCCAGGACCCCTCAAATTTTGGGTCCTTTTTTTTTGCAATCCTCGGGTTCCCCCCAGTGATTTTCCCTATGCTGCCTTTGCCTAAACTCATTTAGTAGAGGGAAAAAATCTTAAAGGGGTTTTTAACCACAAACCCAAATATCTAGTCACATGCAGCGAATGCATGAGTTTAAATGGAGGGGAAAACTTGGCGAAAAAAAAAGGGCCCCAAAACCCCCTTTTTGGGCCCTTCCCAAACCCCTGTCACACCCCCTGTGTCCCCCCCTCCTTCTTTCCCCCCGCCACCACCAAACATTTTCCCCCAGCTGCCCCTGTCCCCCTCAGGGGTCATGACATGGATCAGCCTTCCCCCTTCAGCCTCCACCGCGCCCGGTACCACCAGCACCACTAGAAAACCCCCCCTACCCTTTCTCCTTTTCCCCCTGTTTTAAAGACCTCACGCCGTACAGCAGCCAGTTTTAGCAGCCCAGCCCCCCTGTCTTCCAGGTTTGGGAGCAGAAGAAACACTTTAAACCCAAACCATCCCAAACCCAAAAAAGCCTGAATTTTGGCATTGCCAGCCTTTTGGCCTTGAAATGTTTGCCTTTCCGTCTTGTGGACACAGGGGGGGTTTCTCCCACGTCATGGCCCTTGGCCCTGCCCCCAATACCAGATGCCAAGCGGGCATTTCTTTTCAGAAAAGCCGCCCCTGCCCTGGCCAGCCACGTGTCAACTAAAATTTCAAGCGCGTTGTCTGCATCTGTGTCCGGCAAAGTCCATCTGACCACCGATACATGGACAATAAAGCGCGGCCAAGGCCACTATATCTCAGTAACAGTTCACTAGGTGAGCTGGGTGGATGTCTCTGGTGGTAACGGTGGCTCTCAGGCTCGGCGTACGCTCTTCAAAACCGCAGAGAAGGTGCAGGGTTCTTTCCCCCAAGGTCCACTGGTAGCATCACGTGCCCATAGAAACCAGGCCATCGTGAAATTGATCTGTCTTGGAGACTGTCAACACACAGGTCAGGAGCTGTGGACAGCAAGTCGCAACGAGACCAAGCGCTGGCTGGGTGACAAGAACCTTGTGCCAGGCAAGGTGGTATGCGATAACAGTCGAAATCTCCTGGCCGCCCTTAAGATCGGTAGGCTGGAGCACATCCCTTGTCTGGCACAGATCATGAACCCCTCGTCGTCCAGAAATTTTAAAGCGCTACCCGGGTCTGGACTGCCTGCTGAGGAAGGCTTGAGGTCTGAGCTCACACTTCCGCCGTTCGCACCCTGCTTCGTCCCACCTGGCTGCGTTGCAGCGTCAGCTCGGCCGCCCCATCAACCATCTCTTGTTGACGTGGCAACACGCTGGAAATTCCACCCTCAAAAATGCTCCAGCAAATTTTGGCAGCAGCGCAATGCCATTACGCAGTATAAAGTGACACATGGCTTGACAAGCAGTGGTGCGGACCTCGGGGTGTTGAGCCACCGAGAGTGGGGGGCCCAGGTGAAAGAGCTCGGCGCCATCCTTGCCAGTTTTGAAGAAGCCCCCCAAAATGGTCATTTGCGGACATCCCCTTGTAAGCATGAGCATTGTGGTGATCTTAGTTCTGGAACGATCGTTGGACACTTGAAACATCGGGCCCCGCCAGCGACGAGGAGGAGACGGACACAGATGTGGACACGGACCTTTTTCTCTCCGTCGAATGCAGAAGGCCCGACAGTTTCACAATTTTTATCGGTCTTCATTAGGCCAGTGGTTCGGGGTCCAGGGCTATGCAAGCGGTGCCTCAGCTCTCAGTGTACAGCATCTGAGGCAAGTCAGGGCTGTGTTGAAGCTGTACCGGAGGAAGCGGAGGAGGAAGGAGGGTATTCCTGGACACCGACATTACCCACACGTCCCGCCTTGGAAAAGAGGTTGGTGGCAGGATTTGAGCGGAGGAGGAAGATTGAGGAAGATCAGTTTGCTAGTGCCCCTCGACCCAGATGCTTGGAAAATCAAGGCTCCATCTCTTACATGAGTGCTTGGATGCTCCTTTTCCTCCAACATGATCCCCACATTAAGGCCATCAAACTGAACTACAGTTATTGGGTGGCCACACTCCTGGATCCCTGGTACAAAGCAAAACTCAGCACTTTCCTTTCCCCCCACCCCAAAAAGAGAGTAAAATGCAGGAATTGGAGACGTGCTGATTGATCCAACTGGAGACATCTGTTGCGTCTGCTTCAGTTTTCTTCAAATGTCACGGTGGAACAACGTCAGCAACATGACAGCAGTAGAGTGCTAAGTAGCCGTAGCGGCAGCAGCAGCAGCAAGCATTGTGGCAGAAGCCTAATGGGGTGACCTCTGGCAATCCTTATTTACCACCCTTTACCAAAAACATGTAATGCAGGGCACACATACAAACACACAGAGACCCCGGGTTAAGATCATGTGCACAACTATCTGCGTCTCAACACCGATGTATTTGGAAATTTCCGGACCCAATCAACTTTGTGGGGTACCACAAGGGTCATTTTTGCCCATCCTCTTTTTTCAATTTCATTAAATTTTTACACGGGGAAAACACAGTAAAAATCGATCTTTGCAAGACGATACTAACTCGTAAAGTAATCAACACAAAAAGGGATAATATGTTATTATAAAGGGGTCTATAAGTTGGAGGCCTGGGCAGGGAAAAGGCAGATGAGGTTTAAACACTGATAAATGCAAGGTTTTTTCACATGGGGAAAAGAAATCCCTTACATGATTACATTTTTAAATGGAAAAACACTGGGTAAAAGTGACATGGAGAAGGGCTTGGGAATCATGGTGGACAGTAACTTAATTGTAGAAAGCCAGTGTCAGGCAGCAGCAGCCAAAGCAAATAGGATCATGGGGGCATTAAAAAAGGGGCATAGATGCACATGATGAAAACATCATTCTACCATTATACAAGTCAATGGTTAGACCACACATGGAATATTGTGTACAGTTTTGGGCCCCAGTCACAGGAAAGACATTGTAGAGCTTGAACAGGTACAAAGGCGGGCAACAAAAATAATAAAAGGACTGGGTTGGACTACAGAAACACAGAAAGATTGGCAAGATTAGGGTTATTTAGTTTAGAGAAAAGAAGGCTTGGGGGACATAATAAATATGTTTAAATACATCAAAGGTCAATATAAAAGATCTCTCCAAGATTTATTTATACACGGGGCTGTATCTAGAACAAGGGGGCATCCTTTACGTCTTGAGGAACGAAAGTTTCTCCCATAAACATAGAAAGGGTTCTTTACTGTAAGAGCAGTGAGACTGTGTAATTCTCTGCCAGAGGGACTTGTCATGGTGAATTCAATAACCGAGTTCAAAAAGGGTTTGGATGCATTTCTGGAGCGTAATAATATAAAAAGTTATAGTGACTAGGATTCAGGAGAGGGGTCATTGATCCAGGGATTTTTCTGATTGCCAGATTGGAGTCAGGAAGGAATTTTTCCCTAAAAAGAGGACAATTTTGGGTTCGACCTCATTGGGGGTTTTTGCCTTCCCCTGGATCAACACCTTAGCACAACAGGCTGAACTAGATGGACGACTTGTCTTTTTTTAGCCTTACAAACTATGAAACTATGAAACTATGAAACTTCTGGGTATCCAAAATGGATGAATGGCCCGAGCTCGCTGGTCACGCCATAGAGGTGTTGTCCTGCCCAGCAGCCAGCGTCATATCTGAGCGGGGCCTTCAGCACAGCTGCAGGAGTCATTACAGACAAACACATCGGCTTTCCACAGATAATGTTGACGTTTGACTTTCATAAAGATAAATCAGGCATGGATCTCTGATGATGTTGTGGCCCCCAATTCCCCGAGGTCACCGATTAGTTCCCGGTCAAAATTCACTTTCCTTTTCAAACAGAAATGCCCTTTTAAAAAAAAAATGTTTTAAAAGAAATTTTCCTTCTGCAATTTTTTTATTCTCTTTCCCAAAAGGTTTCTTTTTGCGGGTTTTGCGTGGGAGAATAAAAAAGACAGCTTTGAACGGTTTCTAAAAAAAAAAAAAACGCTTTATCACTTCATCTTTAAAATTTTTCGCTCTGTCAAGTTTTGGGGTCATGGTGTGTGAATAAGCTATATTCAAGGCCTTTGAAACAGAAATGGACTTCAAGTGGCATTTCTCCCACAATTTTTAACAGGGTGAGAAGTCTTTTTTTAAAAAATTGGTTGGGTCATCTCGTTAAATGAGCTAACACGGGGTCCTATTATAAAAAATGTGGTTTTTCTAACAGACTTTGTTCTTCACAATGTCAAAATGTGGCTTAAGGGGTGTTTTAAATTTATGGGGCAGGGGTTCTGAAAAAAAAACGGAATGATAGGACACTGTTAATAAAACCATATTGAAAAAGGGTTTTTTTTTGAAAATCTTTAACAAGCTACAATCTGTATGAGAAAACCCTTTAATACAATTAAAAAAAGAGAAAAAAAAAAGAGGGGGTGGGTTTCCACCCCTTTTTTAAAAAAATGTTTTTTCTAAAATTTTAAAACTACAAAAAAATTGCATGACAAAATAGCTGATAAAAAATTTTCCCTCTAATTGTACAAGGGGTACAAAGACTTAAAAAAGTGTAGGTTATTGAGGACAGGGGGTTTATGGAGCCATTCGCCCCCCCAAGAACAAAAAATTTTTCTCCAACACGTTGAGTAAAACAAAAAAGAATGCCAAAAAAGGGCACCGGGTAAAAACCGGACGCCCCAAACCCCAGCATTTCCAAGTAAAAGCTATTTGGGTCCGCACTCATAGAGGGACAAGTGCTCCATAGAGGCAAAATTTTCAAGCGCTACTCAGGTCTTGAGTGTGTACAAAGGGAAGGCGGGAGGTTTTAGCTCACACTTCCCGCTTCCACACTCTGCTTCAGCGGGACTGTTTTTCGTTGCTCGTCTAAGGGCATTTTTTTCCGCGTTAAGGGATGAGGGACGTAGCCGGGGCTCTCACCGCACCACTGAAACTCGGGCCCTGTAGTTTGAACCTGGTGTTAAAGATGATGGACACCAGCCCTTTTCCCCCAAAGCCCAAAGTAAGTGCCCCCCGCTGAACCTCGTGATCCCCCTTTACAGCCTCACCGCCTTTTATCAGTAATTTCCTTCAACCCACTTGACAGTGAAAGCAGGATTTTTTGACAGGCCCGTTCCTCTGGGGGCATCTGTTTTGTTTGCTTCACATTCTAATTCATGGTGAACAATGTCACCAGTAGACGGCAAATACCTCCCGGGGGCAGTATTGAAAAAGGTTTTTTTAATTAGTTTATTTTCTTAAATTTCGAAATTTTTCTGTGATGGTCCAAAGGGCACCGTGTGGGTTTTTGGGGATGCTGCGTTACAGGATATGGATATCCCAGTCCATTTCCTAAAATGCTCTTCAAAGACTACTTTCTTCCGGCACTTTTTTTAAACTGTGCGCATGCAGGATTGAGGGGTTTTGCTGTGGGCCCAGGACAGGTATAGTCAATGTCCCGTTCAACTAAAAGGGGCTTCAAAGACTCCTTTTTCCGCATTTTTTAAACTGGGGGTCATGCAGGTTTGGGGATCAGCTGTGGGCCCCGGAAGGTATGTCAATGTCCAGTTAATAAAATGGTAGTTGAAAGACACCTTTTTCTGGCCTTTTTATCTGTGGGGCAGACAGGGGTTTAAGGGGCTGTGTGTTCCGGGCAGGGGTACCAACATCCAGTTCAACTAAAATGGTGATACAAACTCCTTTTTCCGGACTTTTTAAACTGGGTCAGGCAGGGTTTGGGGCTCATGATGTGGGCCCGGGCAGGTATAGTCAATTCCAGTTCAACAAAAGGGGTTTACTCCTTCTTCGGCACTTTTTAATCTATGGGGGCCAAAACTGTTTTGGGGTTGCTGCGGTCCAGGGCAGGAAATCAATGTCCGTTCAACTAAAGTGGGGTTCAAAGACTCCTTTTTCCCGGCACTTTTTTTTCCCGTGGGTCAACAGGTTTAAAATGGTCATTTAAAAGTGGTCCAGGGCAAGCTAGTCAATGTTCAGTTCAACTAAATGTTTGGGTTTAAAAACTCCCTTTTTTGGACTTTTTATTGTGGGTCATGTAATTTAAGGGTCATCTGCGGTCCAGGACAGACATAGTCAAAGTCCAGTTCAACTAAAAGGGTGGTTCAAAGACTCATTTTTCAGGCTTTTTTTTTAATCGGGGGGTCTGCGGGTTTTTAGTCATGCTGTGGCCCAGGAAAGGGAAAGTCAATGTCCTTTTCAAAAAAAAATGGTGGTTTCAAAAGCCCTCTTTTTCCGGGCACTTTTAATTTGGGTCGGGGGGTTTTTTAAGGGTTATACTGGGGTCCGGAAGGTATAGTCAATGCCCATTTTTCAATAAAATGGTGGTCAAAGTTTTTTTTTTCCCATTTTTTTAATTTGGGGTCATTAATTTAAGGGTCATGTTCAGCCAGGGCGGACATAATCAATGTCCATTCAACTAAAATGGTGGTTTTGAAAACCATTTTTCAGGAAACTTTTTTAACCCTGCCGTCCTGCGGGTTTTGGGGTCATGCTGGGGCCCCAGGACAGGTATATCAATGCCCAGTTAAACAAAAAATGGTGGTTAAAAGACTCCTTTTTCCAGTATTTTTGAATTGGGTCAAAAACAGGTTTAAAAGGTCATGCTGCGGTCCAGGACGGGCATAGTCAAGCCAGTTCAACAAAAAGGGTGGCTGAAAGACTCCTTTTTTCCGGCATTTTTATCTTGGGTCCAAGCAGGTTTTGGGTTTCAGCTGCGGCCGGACGGTATAGCAATGTCCAGTTCAACTAAAATGGGATTAAAGATCCTTTTCCCTCACTTTTCAATTTGGGGGTGGGCCCGGTTTAATGGATCTGCATTCCGGGACAGGGATATAATGCCATTAAGTAACAGATGGTTAAATAAACGCCTTCTGGCACTTTTTAATTTTTGGGGGTCTGTAGTTTAAGGGTCATGCTGTGCACAAGATAGGGAAGTGAATATCTGGAGTTTTTTTTTTCTGTGACTCTTGTTGTCTAAATTATTTTGCCTAAGATGGGGCACATATCCAGTTTTCTGTTTGGGATTTAAATTCAGCTTCTCCTGCCCTGTTTGGGGTAAGAATGAAGGGTTGTTTCTCTCCCATAAACTTTAATGGCTCGGCGATAATCTGTTATCGACTACGGAAAACGTCATGAAGTGTTAGCATTACATTGGGCCATCGGGCATCGGAGATGGCATAGTCGACCATCATCGGGCAAATATTTGATGGTCGATGATGATTAAACGATGACCAAAAAAACTTGGGAAAAGCAAACACCTTCATTCTTACACACAAACAGGGTGCAAACGGAATTAACATCCACAGTAAAAGGAAACTGCAAAATTTTTAGGGCAACACACTTAGGTTATAAAACCCCAGAAAAAAAAACAAGACCATTCATACCCTGTTTTCACCAAGCAGAGTCTTAAAAAGCATGACCCGCCCCAAATTAAAAAAGTGCCAGAAGGCAGTAGATTTGAACCACTTTTACTTTGAACTCATTGGGAAAATTTTCCAAGC